>JAJOOO010030277.1:0-41278 GCA_029582685.1 Solanum piurae
CTTTTTCTGCCGGACAGATTTTACGAAAATGGGCATAACTTCTTCGTTCGAACTCCGAATGAGGTGAAACGAAGTGCGTTAGGTAGCTAACTCAAAGGTATTTCCATGGATATGTTATTGGCCACCCAAATAATTTGTGTGCTAGGATATATGACCCTCTAAAGTAGACCCTCGAAAAAGGCTTCACTTGGAAATTTCGGATTTTGATACGGTTGCTCTAAAATTTAGGTTAGACCCATTTTCCACTCAATTTGACCCCCTAAACAAGAATATGAAGTCGTATTTTTGAAAAACAAAACGGATCTTTTTATATACAGCTAAACAAGTTTCCGGTAACTTCCGAAGCACAGTTTTAAGAACTTTTTGGGTCAAATTCAAATAAAATCATTTAATTAAGCTCTCGACTCCAAACTCACATATGCGGCTCTAGTTTCACTCTATCATTTTCTGAGTCGTTACTGGCTTCTTCATGAATGATCCACCAAAAACTTCATTAACAACAGGCTTAGTAACATAATTTAGCGATCTATAAAAAGCATGCTTCAAATGTCTCTCAGTGAGAAATTGATTCGGGTACTGATGAGTTTGAGATTTGGACTCATTTGGGGATTTATTTAGATAGATTTAGTGTCCTCAAATGCTTAATTTGTGCCATAAACTAATGAAAAAACCTTGATTTCCAGATACATGGATTTAGGAACAAAGAAAGGACACTAACGTGCAAAAAGGAACAAAAAAACTAAAGAATTGACGAAAGACAAGCCTGGTGATCGTTGATTAACGTTTCAAAGACACTTCATCCAATTCTAAGCCTCAACAATCGTTAGTCAGTATATAACCAAACAAAATGAGTTGGGGTCGAATCCCACAAGGAGTACGTGTTTGAGAATCAATTGGGAATTACGAATATGATCAAATCAGTCATAGGAATAAAATTTATCGAATAAAAACATAATTCAAATCAGGGGGTGACACGAATGTCAGATGGGGGGTTTGGTTTTAGAGTATCAACTACAAACAGTGGTAAACAATACAAAATAACAATAATGAGATGGGTTCTTGGGATGTGATTCAATTATAGGCTAATATCGATAAATGAGTAATTGCAACTATTAGAAAATAGCTAGATATTAGTGAGTAAGCTAGGATATAAAGGAGATAAGCATTCTCTCGAAATATTTACCCCGAATCAAGTTTATTTCTCTTGAACATCAAAAAGCAAGCAAAATAAGAACATCCCACACCTTAGTCCACTCACTCTCTTGAGCTGAATGTGTGTAATTGGGTTTAGGATTCACTCTCTCGAGGTGAACCCATGTCAACCCAATACCCACTGACTATCAATCAATAAGCTTAGTTTTAAAACCTCTCTCTCGAGCAAGACAAAAAACACAAGGGTAGAACTGCATTTGCAGCTACAATTCTTAAATTAAACCAAAATTACTAATTGAAATCACTTCTAAGCCTTATTAAAACTAACAATTAGCAATACCCATAAATTAAATCAGCCCATAATCACATAATTACAGCCCAAGAATTCAGGATTTAGCTAGACATCATAAAAGATAAAAATTGTTAGCAAATTGAGTTTCCATCAACTGGGTAAGATTGATTTCGTGCTTACAATGTTCCAATTCGAAGAATATCAAAGACCCACTTTCAATTTCTCAAAAGTGAAAAACTTCAATTCTCTAAAGATTAGGAAACATTAGAGAAAAGCATGTCTCAATACTCAGAATAATAATCACAATTTTGATATAATAAAAATTTGATACTAAACTAAATGTTCAAAAATATATTTATAGTCACCAAAAATATGTTGTGAAGGGCCACTCGGCGCAGTAAGTTGGGCTCGCCAAACCACTCGGCAAGCCGCCCTTTTGTCATTTCCATCGCCTTTCTTGCCTTGACCTTCAGCATCCTTGAGGTCTGTAACTTTGGGCGATTCAACACTGCATCGCAGAACCAGTCGGTGATCCGCCGACTGCTCCTTTCTCTCAACAACTTCGTTCTTTCCTTCACGTCTTTGCACACTGGAACTTTTGGCAGTCCAATAGCCATTTGGTGACTCGCCAAATGGACTTGGCGATCAGCAGGATTGCATTTCTTCATTCTTTCCACTCGCTTTGTTCCTTTTTGAAAATTAATGTCCTTGCTTTGTTCCTCAATTCATATACCTGGAAATCAAGGGTTTTACATCAGTAATTGGGACAAGATAAGCATTTGAGGACACTAAATCTATACAAACAAAGCCCTAAATGAGTCCAAATCTCAGACTCATCAATCGCCAAAGTGCTTGGTGAATCTCCCAGTGTCTAGTTCCACCATCTAAAGTTCCAGTGTGCCAACCCTGAGGGAAGAAACCAAGTCGGTGACAGAAAGGAGCAGTCGGCGAATCGCCGAGCAGTTCCGTGAAGTAGTGATAGAACGCCCAAAGTTACAGAACCCAAGGATGCTGAATGATAAGGCAAAAAAGAGATGAAAGATATTAAAGTATGGCTGATCGAGTAGTTCGGTGAGCCCAACTTACTTCAGAGAATGCCTATTCGTAGCACATATTTGGCGATTATAAATATGTTTTTGAACATTTAGTTGAGTATTTTATTTATCTTTTCATAATCTTTACATCTTTGAGACATATTTTTACAGTTTTTAGAGAGTTTTCCTTAGCTTTGAAGGATTGGAGAAGTTCACTGTTGAGAATTTGGAAGTGGGTTTCTAAGAATCATGAAATTGGAGCATTGGAAAGACGAAATCACTCTTACCCAGTTGATGGATAATCAATTTGGTAACTGTTCTTACCTTGTTATAAGGCCTAGGTAAAAGCTTAAATCTTGGGGTGTGATCATGTGATTACGGGCTTAATTAGTTTCTGGGTGTTGCTAATTGTTAATTTAAATGCTATTTAAAACTTATTTTAATCATTAATTATGGTTTAATTTAAGAATTTTAGTTGAAAATGCAGTTCTATATTTGTGTTTTTGGCTTGCTTGAGAGAAAGGTTTTAGAACTAAGCTTATTGATTGATGGTTTGTCGGTATTGGGTTGATTTGGGTTTATCTCGAGAGAGTAAATCCTAAACTCAATCCCACACATTTAGCTCGAGAGAGTGAATGGATTAACGTGTGGGCTGCTCTTAATTTACATGTTTGTTGATGTTCGAAAGAAATCACCTGATTCGGGTTATTTGTTCGAGAGAAAACTAGCTCCCTTCTAATCTAGCCTACTCACTAATATTTAGCTATTTACTAATAGTTGCAATTATCCATATGCCTATATTTTCCTATAATTGATCACATCCCAAAAATCCATCTCCTTATTTTTAATTTGAAGTGTTTGTGACTTCGTGTACTTGTTAACTAAAACCAAAAACCCCCATTTGACATTCGTGTCACCCCTTTTACTTGAGTGTGTGTTTAATCGATAATTTCTATTCCTATGGCTAATTAGACCACATTTATACTTCCTAATTGAATTTAAAACATGTACCACTCCCTGTGGGATTCGACCCCAACTCATTTAGTTGGGTTTTATAATGATTTACAATCGTTGAACACCTAGAATTGAATGAGGTGTGCTTAAAATGTTAAATCATAATGGCGCCGCTTTTGGGGTGAGGTATTTCCATTCCTACCTTTTGTGACTATATTTTGTGTATACATATTGGGTTTTCTGTTTAAATTGTGTTTTGATTATATCTTGTGGATATTTGAGTTTGTGGCTCCTTGTTGTGAATGGAAATTATTTTTGACCCATTTTGAAAATTTTGTGCCACCTCTTGTGTGTTTGATTGTGGCTGTTCTTGTTCAAATTTGAGAATCGGTTATGATCAATATCAATGACATAAATACTGCTCTTAATGGAACGAAATAAATGTGAGGCTACGATGAGGCCAAATGAAGTTGCATAGACAATATGTGGACATTTGGCATCTCATTGTGACTAGCCAGTTATCGAATGGAGTCTCTTGTGATGAACATTATACACTATATCGAATGAGTCTCGTTTGATATAGGTACCAATGCCTTGTGTGATGAGCTTACCTTGAACAATGTGTGTGGTGACACCTAGAATTTCTCCCATTGGTCCAATTGACTAGTGATGCAAGCTCTTGAAATGATCTTAGGCAACAATTTTGATGAGTGAAACAATTTGACAATATACCTCTTTTTATGGCCAACCTTGTGAAATGTGTGAACCTTGCTTGAACCCTTTTGATCCTTATCCTTTTCTTGGAAACTTGAAGAATTGTAACCCCTCTTTATCCATTCACCCATAACTCTCATGAAGTGTGGTTTGTTTGAATAGCCAACTTAAGCCAAAAGCCTAAATTGGAGGTGTTGTGAAAAGAGAAGGTAAATAAAGAAGAGTGAAATATTCCCCTTTGAGCCATGATTTTGAAAAAGATGGAACCCCTCCATGTAAAAAAAGATAGAAGAAAACAAAATAAAAGTTGTGAAATAAAGTAGTGAAAGTTGCAAAAGAAATGAGGTGTCCGGTAGTCCATTGGAAGTTGAATAATGGGGTGAATTATGAGCATGACTAAAATGTTGAAGAAAAGAAAGAAAGTGATGTTCAAACTACATTTCATGTGTGTAGCAACCACAGAACCTAAATAACCATACCTTTACACTCAACCCTGTTACAAGCCTCGAAAAGATCTTTGTGATCTCATATGAGTTGAAGCAAATGTTGATTGGAAAATAAGGGCAAACATATGGGTGAAGTCATGCATTTGTTCATCTTTGTGAGTGTGAGGGTAGTATGTGATTCCAGAATTATAAATTGTTGAAGAACTTTGTGTGAATAGGGAATCACTTTTGTTGTGAGGGCATTTGAGTACCTTTGTTGAGCTTGAACCTTCATTTGAATCAAGTATTGTGAACTTGAGCATCTTTGATCATGGTGAGCCACAACTTGAATCTTTGAGTGCACAATTGACCATTGCACGAGTAGTTGAATCTTTATTTGTGCATTCATGTTGAGTCTTTTGTAGCACTGTTTGAGACATCCTTTTTGAAGTTCTGAACTTGAGTTTTACTTGAGGACAAACAAAATTTTAAGTTGGGGTGTTGATGAGTACGAGATTTGGATTCATTTTTGGATTTATTTAGATAGATTTTGTGTCCTCAAATGCTTAATTTGTGTTGTAAACTAATGAAAAATCCTTGATTTTCAGGTACATGGATTGAGGAACAAATCAAGGACACTAACATGCAAAAAGGAACAAAACTAACTTAAGAATTGAAGAAAGGCAAGCCCCGTGATCGCCAAGAGCATTTGGCGAATCGCCGAGTGGCTAGTTCCTCCGCCTAAAGTTCCATTGTGCTAGCCCTGAGGGAAGAAACCAAGTCAGCAACAGAAAGGAGAAGTCGAAAAATTTCTGAACAGTTCCGCGAGCACGACTTACTTCGCTGAATGCCTATTCGTAGCACATTTTTGGTGACTATAAATAAGTTTTTTGAACTTTTAGTTTCGTATCTTTTTTGAACTTTTCATAATCATTACATCATTGAGATGTCTTTTTACAGTTTTTAGAGTGTTTTCTTTAGCTTTGAAAGATTGGAGAAGTTCACTTTTGAAAATTTGGAAGTGTTTCTAAGATTCATCAAATTGGAGCATTGTAAAGATGAAATAACTCTTACCCAGTTGATGGATAAACAATTTGGTAACTATTTTTACCTTTTTATAATGTCTATCTAAAACCCCAATTCTTAGGGTGTGATCATGTGATTATGGGCTGAATTAGTTTATGGGTATTGGCAATTGTTAGTTTAAATGCTATTTAAAAGTGAATTTAATCATTAATTGTGGTTTAATTTAAGAATTTTAGTTGCAAATGCAATTATATATTTGTGTTATTGGCTTCCTCAAGAGAGAGGTTTTAGAACTAAGGTTATTGATTGATGGTTTGTGGGTATTGGGTTGATCTGGGTTTAGCTCCAGAGAGTAAATTCTAAACCTAATCCCACACATTTAGCTCGAGAGAGTTAATGGATTAAGGTGTGGGCTGCTCTTAATTTTCATTCTTGTTGATGTTCGAAAGAAATCACTTGATCCGGGGTAGCTGTTCAAGAGAAAACTATATCCCTTATAGACTAGCCTACTCACTAATATTTAGCTATTTACTAATAGTTGCAATTACCCATATGCCTATACTTTCCTATAATCTATTACATCCCAAGAATCCATCTCCTTATTTTTAATTCGAAGTGTTTGTGACTGCGTGCAGTTGATAACTTAAACCAAAAACCCCCATTTGACATTCGTGTCACACCTTTTACTTTATTATGCCTTTAATCGGTAATTTCTATTTCTATTGCTGATTAGACAATATTTATAGTTCCTAATTGAATTTAAAACACGTACCGATTCCTGTTGGATTTGACCCCAACTCATTTAGGTGAATTTTATACTGATTTACGATCGTTGAACCCCTAAAATTGGATGAGGTGTGCTTAAAACGTTATATCAAAATGGCGCCGCTGCCATGGAGTGGTGTTGTTTGAAATTCTTTTGGGGAAGTTGAATTGTGTTCTTCTTAGTTATAGTTGAATCTACTTACTTTTGCTTTTGGTTTTTTGTTGTGTGTTAAACAGAGGAGATGAGCTTAAACAGTAGCAATGATAGCCAAGTGAGCCACCAAGATGATATCGGGAACCTCAACGATGTCAATGACCCGAACATCAATGACCCAGTCCAAATGGGTGGTGTTGAGGCCATTCGTTTGCCTCTAGGTGAAGGAAACACTGATTTCCACATTACAGGCACCATGCTTCAGCTCCTTCAACTGAAGGGTTTATTCAGAGGTCTAGCTCATGAGGATCCGCATGAGCATATCAAGAATTTTGTTGATATCCGTGGACCATTCTTATTCAACAACATATCGCAAGAATCAGTCCAGTTGAGGTTGTTCCCATTTTCTCTGAAGGGCAAAGCAAACAAGTGGTTGACGGAGTTTCCAAGCGATTCCATCACTTCTTGGATGGAGCTGGTCAAAGTGTTCCAAGTGCGATTTTTCCCTCCATCCAAGAGTTTAAGCACTTGGAAGGTGAGCCAATCCATGAGACGTGGCTGAAGTTTAAGAAGCTATTGATACAACGCCCGACTCGTGAAATCCCAGATAAGGTGTTGTTGGAATGTTTCTATACAGGTTGAACAGAGGAGTGGCTGACCAACTTTCCCCAGGTGGTATAATGTGACAACCCTATGCAATATCATCCTAAATCATCGATCGAATGACCAAGATCAACAAGGTTCAAGTGAGGGACCAGAATTTAGCAAAACTGATGACCCAGTTGGTTAGCTTCGCCAAAAATATCATGGAATTTGAAGTGCTGTACAAAAAGGAACTAAACTTCCTATCCAATCAAGGAGGAAGTCATCGCAAAAATTACTCAATGCCGGGTGGTAACCAAGGATGGAATAGAGAGGGGAAGGAGGATAGGTACGTTCCTCCGATGAGCTTCAAAAGCCGAAGGATTATGAGAGTGTCTAGTTAGAAGATATACTCTCACATATTTTCAACAAAGTTGAAGGATATAACAGAGTGTTGATAGAGATAAAAGACAATGTCTCAACTCTCAATCAGATGGTGACCTCTCATTTCATCTCTATTAAGCAACTGGAGACCCAAATGGGTCAAATTTCATCTCATCTCAACCCAAGACAACGAGAGGGGTTACCAAGTGACACTATGGAAAACCCCAAAAATGAAGTTTGAGTTGGTATTTGCGTCGTACCACGATGTTAACTAAGGTGCTTCTTGGGAGGCAACCCAAAAATTTATTGCTTTGTGATTGTTTTTGAATTAGGGGTGTTGATTGAGCAGGTTGAACAGTCGAATGTGTTTGAAAATGTGCAAGTTGGCGAGCTAAGAGTCCAGTCGGTGACTTGTCGAAGAGGTTGGCGAGCTAAGAGTCCAGTCGGCGACTTGTCGAAGAGGTCGGCGAGCTTGACTTGGACTGCCATTGGACTCACAAAAATGCATTACCTCCCCTGGTAGTTGCTTGTGTGCACTTATCTCATCTTTCATCTGTAGCTCTTTTGATTTCCGGTAAAGTTTTTGCAGGAAAAAGCCTCTTTCAGTTCATTCCAAGTTCCTGATTGAATCATCTGACATCTCATTCGACCAATTAGTTGCCTCTTAGTGAGAGAAAATGGAAATAACCTTAACCTCATAGCTGTATGATTAACCTAGAAATTTCCTGTGATTTGAATATCGCCACGAGGTTCATTAGATGTTTATTTTCTTCGTCACCAGCTGCACCTCTGAACATACCTTTCAAGTTCAACAATTGAATCATTGTGCTTGTGATCGTAAATTTTACACCTGGAGGTAGTACAGGTAACATTATTGCTCCAATGGCTCCAGCTCTGTCCAAATCTAAGTCATCCTCTTCGAACATCATGTATGCTGGATGATGTGCTCGATCCCTTGGAGCTATTGGTTGGCGGTGGGAAAGAGCTACTTTTTCCACTCCTGGATGTTCATCCACCACCCAAGGCGGGTTGTTCACAACATTTTACTGAACACTTATTGCAGTAGTTTCAGCCTCAAATCCCAATCTTTGCCTCTGAGCCTCAAGTTCCTTTGCATTCACCATCTTGTGAATAATTTTTTGAAGTTCCGAATCTTATGGAATCAGTGGTGCTCCCTTACTTTTGTAATTTTGCATGCACTGTTGAACTCACTAGTAAGAGACACAGACAAAGAACAAGACGTAAAATTTGGAAATATAGTTACAACTTGAATAATTGATAGTAAACCACTACTGCAAAGGAAATTCTCTAGTAGCGGCGCCAAAATTTTATTCGTGCAAACATATACTTCAATTAAGAAGTATAAACGGTCGAAGTCAATTTAAAGAACTCAATCTTAGTTGAGGTAGATCCCACAGAGAATTTCTTTACAAAGATAGTTTCACTGTCGCATTAATTTAAATGTGGTTATTATTTCCTAACAAAGGTAATTGTGAAATGTAAAATGGGTTTAGTTGTAAGATTCAAGTAACCAATAGTGTTAAGATTATCAGATTTAGAACAATTAATAATGTCTTGATTTTAAGGTTGTATTGATGAATGTATGAAACTAGAGTTGTGTTTCCCATGACGTTACATCTAATGTCTATTCATGAACGAGTTTCGATTAATACAGTCATTGTAAATTATAAACGAGTTAAGTGTATCTAACACTTCTCAGTCTTGTTAGATAACTTTACACTAAAATCCTCTCGGTCTTAGAGTGTTAACATAATTTACCATCGCATATAATGATGTTGAAGTTCTCTTCTCTCTAACTTGAACTTTAACTTCATTTCATCAGACTAACTAAACTTTTTCCCAACTATGAGTTATCTCTGAACAATTGATAGATACATTCTAACCATGTGCAGTCATTAGAACAAATAAATAACGAAAGCTGAGTTATATATTATAAATAAAATCACAATCTACTCGTCTTACGAATCCACACTAAGATTACAGTCATAGTTCCCACAACCCTAGTTGTGGTGTTTAGCCACTCATGGTCTCAACTGAACAAGCAAAGATTTGTAATGAAAACATTAAGAGAAATCAATTATGAAAGTATGCAACTTCAACGAACACTTGATATTCAGAAAACCAAAATCCAACTCCAAAGATCGATTCAATGTTAATCGATAAAAAACCAAATTGATAATAATTAGAAACTAGTCATCCGTTAAAGATAAGACGAGATAAAAAATCCAACCTAATTGATTAAAATAGTCGGTCTAAAAAGAATCCTACTCGAAGTAGGACTGAATTGTCGGGCAACTTCATGGACGGTCAGACGACCCATTAAGGGCTTCACGGTCCGTGAAGCCCTTTGTGGTCCTTACTTGGAACTCTCAAAACTAGGTCCTTCAAGGCATGCACACTGGAATCCTACCACAGACGTCACCACAAACAATTACAATGACCACGGTCCATCTGGGTGCACGTGGTAGTCACTTGGCTAACTCACACTCCAGCTTTTCAAGGTCTTTTCACTGGATGAACTCTACAAGCAGCATCACGGCCCGTGATAAGGCTCACGGTCCTTCAGGGCTTCTGTGGTCCTTAATTAGCATTGCCAAAGTTTTTATTCTCAAGGCCTACACATTGGACATCAACCACGGGTATCTACACGACCCGTTATGAGAACCATGGTCCGTAAAGGGCTTCGTGGTTTTCACTTAGAATTTGATCATCAGCAGCACAAATTCCAGGTTCACTGCTTCAACTTCATGAGCTTTAGGATGGCTCGTTTTGACAACCACGGCCCGTGATGGGCTTCGAGGAGTACCCTCCAGTATGTTCATTTTGCGCCTCTTATTCAACATTTCCCACGCAAGTGTAAACCTATCTAGACATTCAACAAACACATCAAATCTTATTTAATTATACTTAGTTCTAGTATTAATCCTTTGTTTTGACCATAGAATGTGCCAATATTCCATGGCATATCAATGGAGCACTAGCTGATGAAGGTGTTGGGCTGTAGACCTCTACTGAAACTGTGAGCGATTTTTACCACCCGATTTTCATAATTGCCTGTTCTAGCCTTCTTATTGTCCTTATCCATTTCCCTAAGCCTATCTCCCTCAACCTACTCAGTGTGAGTCATAAGCCTAGATATATTTATATCCCCTAACATTATATCATTCATGCAATCGGTCTTCACCAAGTCGGATACTCCAAACAAGAACTTTCTCAGTCGTGCCCTCGAATCAGTGACCATATGTAGAGCATACATAGATAGTTGAGTGAACTTCATCCTAGACTCTTGGACTGACATTGAACCCTACTTCAAGTTCATAAACTCTTGTGCCTTAGCTTCTCTAAAATCCTTCGGGAAGAACCTGTCAAGAAAAGCTTCAATAAAATAATCCCAAGTCACAGGAATTGCATTTGCACCCCTGTTGTCCTTTCACTGCATGAACCATATGTAAGTCACATCCTTAAGATAGTAGGATGCAAACTCCACCCTATCATTACCAGTCACTTGCATCACTTAAAAAATCTTCTTGACCTCATCAATGTAGTTCTATGGGTCACCTGCGACCCTAGAAACTAAGGTGGATTAATCTAAACAAAATCTCGAACCCTAGATGCAACTAATCCATTATTTGTGTTACTAGGAACATGTCATACTGATTGTTTTGGTTTTCTACACTCTTAGCCAAGAGCTAGATCGCATTCAAAAATTCTGCATTCGGAACTAGAGGAACTGCATTAACATTGCATGAATTAACACCTCCTTTGTAAGCTTTATGAGAGGGTATGATATAAAATGCATAATGACGGATTAGAAAGGAGAAGTTGGATCATACCCATGCACGATAAGATTAACAAAGAAAGTGAAGTTTTTCTTAAAACACTTTGTAGCCTCCCTCTCATGGATATGGTGCACTTCACACCCACGAAAGTTACTCCACTTAGTGTGGCTTTCAGACATTCTAGGACTCTTAAACCTAATGCTCTGATACCAAGCTTATCACGCCCCGAGGTTACCCCCTTGACATAACATAGGACCTAGAATAACGAGTGACCCCAAACTAACCTTGTGTCTAGAATATCATAAGCATACTGTAAATGTTACTAAATAAAACATATACTATGTGGAATCTAAAACAATAGTTAACTGAAAATATGAAAGCCCCAACTAGTATGAATGTATAAAATATACTAAGAGTTAATGATAATTGAACAAGCACTTGATAACTAAAACATATAATGTGTGGAAGCTTGGTGTTTGTTTTTGAATTACATGTGTTGATTGTGCAAGTTGAAAAGTGGAATGTGTTTGAAAATGTGCAAGTTGGCGAGCCAAGAGTTAAGTCAGCGACTCACCGAAGAGGTCGGTGAGCCCGACTTGGACCGCTGTTGGACTCACAAAAATGCATTACCTCCCTTGGTAGTTTTCTATGTGCACTAATCTCATCGTTCAACTGTAGCTCTTTAGATTTCGGGTAGAGTTTTTGCAGGAAAGCCTCTTTCAGCTCATTCCAGGTCCTGATTGAATCATCTGACATCTCATTCAACCCATTAGTTGCCTTCCAGTGAGAGAAAATGTAAATAACCTCAACCTCATAGTTGTCTAACTAAACTAAAAATTTCTTGTGATTTGCATATCGCCAAGAAGTTTATAAGATACTGATCTGCATCGTCACTAGCTACACCTCTGAACATAACTTTCAAGTTCAACAATTGAATCATTATGCTTGTGATCGTCAATTTTACACCTGGATGTAGTACAAGTAACACTATTGCTCCAGTGGCTACAGCTCCGTCCAAATCTAAGTCATCCTCTTCGAACATCATGTAAGTAGGTTGATGTGCTCGACCCCTTGGAGCTAGTGGTTGGAGGTGGGGAGGAGCTATTTCTTCCACTCCTGGATGTTCATCCACCACCCTAGGCGGGATGTTCACAACGTTATGCTGAACACCTCTTCTAGTGGTTTCAACCTCAAATCCTAATCTTTACCTCTGAGCCTCAAGTTCCTATGTATTCACCATCTTGCGAATAATTTTTCGAAGTTCCAGATCGTAGGGAATCAGTGAAGCTTCCTTACTTCTGGTATTCCGCATACACTGTCGAACTCACTTATAAGAGACACAAAGAAAGAACAAGACGTAAAATTAGGAAATACAACTACGACTTGAATAATTGATAGTAAAACACGTTTGAAATTAAAAGTCTCCAGTAGCAGCGCCAAAATTTGATTTGTCCAAACATACACTTCAATTAAGAAGTATAAACGGTCGAATTCAATTTATAGAACTCAACTTGAGTTGAGGTAGATCCCCAAAGAATTTCTTTACAGAAATAGTTTCACTATCGCGTTAATTCAAATGTGGTTATTATTTCCTAACAAAGGTAATTGTGAAATATAATATGGGTTTATTTGTAAGATGCAAGTAACCAATAGTGTTAAGATTATCAAATTTAGAATACAATGTCTTGATTTTAAGGTTGTATTGATGAATGTATGAAACCAGGGTTGTGTTTCCCATGACGTTACATCTAATGTCTATTCATGAATGAGTTTCGAGTAATGCAATAGTTGTAAATTACAAAGGATTTAAGTGTATCTAACACTTTTTAGTCTTCTTAGATAACTTTTCACTCAAATCCTCTCGGTCTTAGAGTGTTAAAAAAATAATCCTAGCATATAATGATGCTGAAGTTCTCTTCTCTCTAACTCGAACTTTAACTTCATTTCATCAGAGTAACTTAACTTTTTCCCAACTATGAGTTGTCTCAACAATTGATAGATATAGGCTGATTCTAACATGTGCAATCATTAGAAAAAATAAATAATGAAAATTGATTTATATATTATAAATAAGAATCACAATCTACTCGTCTTACGAATTAACACTTAGATTACAGTCATAGTTCCCAAAACCCTAGTTGTGATGTTTAGCCACTCATGGTCTCAACTGAACAAGAAAAGATTTGTAATGAAAACATTTAGAGAAATCACTTACAAAAGTTTACAACTTCAATGAACACTTGATATTCATAAAACCAAAATTTAACTCCGAAGATCGATTCAATGTTAATCGATAAAAAACCAAAGTGAGAATAATTAGAAAGTAGTCACTTGTACAAGATAAGACGAAATAAAATCAAAATCCAACCTAATTGATTTAAATGTTCAATCTAAAAAGAGTCCTACTAGAAGTAGGACTGAATTGTCGGGCAGCTTCACGGACGGTCACACGACCCGTCAAGGGTTTCACGGCCCGTGAAGACCTCTGTGGTCCTTACTTGGACCTCTCAAAACTTGGTCCTTCAAGGCATGCACACTGGAATCCTACCATGAGGGTCACCACAGACTACTACAATGACCACGGTACATCTGCATGCACGTGGTAGTCATTTGGCCAACTCACACTACAGCTTCTCAAGGTATTCTCACTGGATGAACTCTACGAGCAGCATCACGGCCCGTCATAAGGCTCATGGTCCTTCAAGGCTTCCTTGGTCCTTACTTAACATTGCCAAAGTTTGTATTCTCAAGGTCTACACACTGGACATCAAACACGGGCTTTTACAGGACCCGTTATGTGGACCACGGTCCGTCAAGGGCTCCGTGGTCTCAACTTAGAATTTGATCATCAGCAACACAAATTCCAGGTACATTGCTTCCAGTTAACGAGCTTCAAGATGGCTCGTCTTGACAACCACGGCCCGTGATGGGCTTCGTGCAGTACCCTCTAGTATGTTCATTTTGCGCCTCTTATTTTACTTTTCCCACGCAAGTGTAAACCTATCTAGACATTCAACAAACACATCAAATCTTACTTAAATACACTTAGTTCTAGTATTAATCCTTTGTTTTAAGCATCGAATATGCCAATAATCCACGGCATATCAATGGAACACTAGCTGATGAAGGTGCTGGGATTGTAGACCTCTACTGAAATTATGAGAGATTTCCACCACTCGATTTCTGCTGAGAGTATTCATAATTCCATGTTCTAGATTTTTGATTTTCCTTATCCATTTCCCTAAGCTTATTTCCCTCAACCTGCTGAGCATGAGGCATAAGCGTCAAGATATTTATATCCTCTAACAACATATCATATTTGCAATCGGTCTTCACCAAATCATATACTCCAAACAAGAACTTGCTCAGTTGTGCCCTCGAATCATCAACCATATGTGGAGCATATATAGAGATTTGAGTGAACTTCAGCTGGTACTATTTGGCGACATTGAACCCTGCTTCAACTTCATAAACTCTTGTGCCTTAGCTTCTCTCAAATCCCTCAGGAAGAACCTGTCAAGAAAAGCTTCAGTAAAACAATCCCAAGTCACAGGAGTTGCATCTGCACCCCTGGGTTCCTTCCATTGGGTGAACCATATGTGAGGCACATCCTTAAGCTGGTAGAATGCAAACTCCACCCTATCATTACCAGTCGCTTGCATCACTCAAAAAATCTTTTTGACCTCATCAATGAAGTCATGTGGGTCCTCACCAACCTGCGACCCTAGAAACCAAGGTTGATTCATCCGAAAAAACTCTTGAACCCTAGATGCAGCTAATACACTATTTGTGTTAGTAGAAACAGGGCCAACTGATTGTTTTGGTTGGATACACTCTGAGCAAAGAGCTAGATCGCGTTCCAAAATTCTGCATTCGTAACCTCATGGTTCAGGACTAGAGGAGCTTCGTTAGAATTGCATGAATTAACATCTCGTTTGTAAGTTTTATGAGGAGGCATGATCTGAAATACCTAATGATAAATTAGAAAGGAGAGGTTGAATCGTACCCGCGCACGATAAGAATAACAAAGAAAGTGAAGTTTTTCTTAAAACACTTCATAGCCTCCTTCTCATAGATGTGGTGCACTTCACACCCATAAAATTTACTCTACTTAGTGTGGCTTTCAGACATCCTAGGACTCCTAAACCTAATTCTCTGATACCAAGCTTTTCACGCTTCGAGGCTACCCCCTTGAAGTAACATGGGACCTAGAATAACGAGTGACCCCAAGCTAACCCTGTGTCTAGAATATCATAAGCATACTATAAATATTACTAAATAAAACATATACTGTGCGGAAGCTAAAACAATAGTTAACCGAAAGTGCGGAAAAACCAACTAGTCTGAATGTATAAAACATACTAAGAATTAATGATAACTGAACAAGCAATTGATAACTAAAATTGAATCTACTACTATGTCTGAAAAGCCTCTAACATACTAGAGTTACTAGAACATGCCGCCAGTTAAATCTAACAAAATTGAAAGTAATGACTTAAATGAAATCATGTCTATTGTATTTAGAAAATGAGAAGTCACCACTGAAGCTGTTGAATGCAGACCGAGAATTGATCTAAGCATGATTTGGATGCTGAGTACCTGAACCTACATCATTAAAGGATGTAGTGCAGAGCATGCATCAATACTTGGAATATACTGAGCATGAAGGATATAATTAATAGTTGAACAAAATATATAGGGTGAACAGAGCATAATTGAGCAATGACATAATCTAAACCGAATATAAATGCTGAAATATAACTGAAACCTGAGCTAAATGCAATGACCAAGTACTTATCATGAACATAACATGTTGAGACTAAATATTGAAGTATAACTTGAAACCTGGTGGAATGCACTAGAGTCTGACTATGGGAGCTACTATTAACCGACATAAAACCATGTGAGTTAAACGTTGAGTCCGATGTATACACACCATCGAGAGGACCCAATATACCTTGACAAGGGTATAAGGGCATGATTGCTAAATCTGATGCCCAACACAAGGGACTTATAAAACTGTGGGGGCGCGTAGTTCTAGAACTATGAGGGTACGATGAACCCTAGTCCAACTCGGTTCTAAGTATTTTTCCAACTGAATATGTATGTGACTGAAACGTAACTGAAATACTGAATAGCTCAAAAATACTGACATACCAACATAGAATGAAACATTTATGTACTGACAATGTGACATTCAAAATTTGGAGCATGATTATTTGTTTAACTGACCTAGCACGTATAATTTATGAACTAAAAGAATTTATACAACTAGGGTTCTGAGTTTCATGCAAGGAACTAAGCAAACTTTCAAAGAAACAAGGTAATCCGATTTAGGATACTACAACAACTAAATCACAACAATTATCTAAAGTTTTGGAAACCCTAGGTCTAAACAAGTTATGGAGAATCAAGGATCTAACTTAATTATAGGGACCTAGTGGATGAAATGAACCCACAACTGAAATCCCACGTAGCTAGTCACGAAATCACGGAGAATTCCTTAAGATTTTGAACTGAAACTTGAAGAACACCTCTGGCTTGTTCTTGGGAAAGTAATGCCTCTTTCTTCTCTTTTTACTATAAGTTTTGGTGAATAGTCATTTTGGGTAGATTCTTACTAGAATACTAGGTTTAATACGAGTAAAACGAAATATTTTAGGTATTAAACAATGGTGTTTAACTTTCCAATGCATAGGGGAAAAGACCAAAATGACCCTGACTTAAAAGTTGACGGAGGCCAACTACGGAGCCACTAACGGTCCGTCGTTGGAACCACGGCCCATCAAGTGGGTCATAGATCTTGGCTATTGTTTACTGGTTCCTAGTACTCCCCTTTACGGTCTACTTCATGGAGTGTATGAAGGACCACAAATCGTGAAGGCCACCATGGATCTTCACTTGGTTGGGGGGTACACTGGCTCAGGATGACAGACCCTTCCACGACCCGTCGTTGGGAGCACGGCCCGTAGTGGGCTCCATGGTTCAATCCCCTGAGTCCTAGTGGCTCTGCCTTACTTCTATGAGCAGTCCCACGGCTTGTGTAGGGATCCACGGCCCATGGAGGGCTCCGTAGTCCACCACACTTCCATGGGTGTGAGCCACGAGTAGGTCAATGGACCGTGGTTCTTTCACAGTCTGTGAACCCTTCCGTGGTTCACCCAAAATTTTTGTTGTTCAGGTCTTCTAGGTTATTAGGTGTTACATTAATTTAAGACTGTACGATTCCAAGTTTTCTTTATTTTTTAAAACTTCATGCAAAATCAAAATAGTAAAAAAATTGAGACTAACTAAATAATATTTATTGTTAATTTGAAACCTTGATTATCTTAATCGAAGTTATTGAACTAATTACTTTCCTTTTTGACATCATCTTATCACTTTTTGTGTTACTTTCAAGGTTTTTTGTGGTGTACACTAGGACTATCAAGGTCATAGATGAGGACGTGAAGACTCGGGTAAGGACAATAGGAGGTTACTTAGAGCACTTCTCATGTTATGTGGCCGCACTAGGATCAACTCTTAGCCTATTTTACATTTATTATATCCCTCAGAACTCCTTGTTATTTTTAATTATCTCTAGTACCTTTCGAAGCAAGTTTTATGGTACCATTTGTTTATTTTTTATTTTGATTTCTTCTCGAGATCAAAGGACAATGAACTTTACCTTCACCCCTCCTTTTTTCATATAATATTTATCTCACATCACTTTGTTATTTTTAAATATGCTAGTACATTTCAAAGCAACTTCGACGGTACCAATAATTTGTTTTTCATTTCGATCTCTCCTAGAGATAAAAGGACAACTAACTTCATGATGACCTTGGTTCTTAGAATAATACGAAGGAAAATTATCATATACAATCTCCTGCAAAACTTCGATCAACTTACTATATTTTCCATACACAAGCTACAGCCTTATACATTTTGGATATTTATCCAATATCGAGTATAACCTTAAGTCTAGTTGTGTTAGGCCTTGATTTGATCTGATTCTCTTTAACATTAAATTTTGGTTTCCCAACAAATGATGTTCTAGACCTAGACAACATTCCACTACCTAAAAACTTTCTACCCTAATCTGTGTCTTGCATAATCTCATATCTTAGGTCATGTACTTGGTTAGTTGCACCTTCATAATGTAATGTATAATCACTTCTCTTCAATATTTCTTTTACCTGCATCTACCTCTTCTAAAACTATCCATAACCAACTTCTTCATCGGTATGCATGCATCCCATTTTTCACATGTATGAACTATCTAAATCGCAGTTCCCTGATCATGTCCACTACCACAATCACTCCTTCCTTATCCCATCGATCCTTGTTTTAAATCTTATCTTTCCTAGTATGACCACACATCCGCAAAAACATCCGCATTTTCAAAATTATCATCCTCTAATTATGAGATTTATGGATTAGCCAAAACTCCACCTTATACAACATAGTTGGTTTAAAGATCAGTCTGTAAAACGTACCTTTATGTTTTGGTGGCATCTTCTTAATTATCACACCTATACTCTTGATGTGAGCCTCCATTTCATTCATTCTGCATCAATATGTTGAGTGAAATCATCAATATCCTTGTTTTCTTTGATAATAGACCCTAGATACTTGAAATTTTCTTTCTTTTCGATGGCTTATGCATCACCTCACATAGATAATCGACCAAGGGCATCCGCCACCATATTTGCTTTACTGGGGTGATAGAGAACACTCATATCGTAATATTTCAATAGCTCAAGACACCTTCTTTGGAGAAGATTTAGATCCTTCTGATTAAGCACATATTGAAAACTCTTATGTTCCTTAAAAACATCAACATGAAAACCATATAAATAGTTCCTCCAAATCTTTAAGGAAAACACAACCACTGCTAGCTAAAGGTCATGTATAATTATTCTCATGAATCTTAGGTTGCCTTGATGCATAGGCAATAACTTTCTCATTTTGCATAAGCAGGCATCCCAACTCGATTCTAGAGGTATCACAATAAACCACAAAACCATTTGTCCATTCGGGTAAGGTCAACACAAGAGCGTAAGTAAGTTTATCTTTCAATTCTTGAAAACTCTTGTCACTGCTTCAAACCATATAAACTTATCCTTATTTTGAGTTAATGTTGTCAATGGAGAGGCAATAGAAGAAAATCCAACAACAAACCTTCTGTAGTAACCAGCTAAACCCGAGAAACTTCTAATATCTAAAGGCGATTGAGGTCTAGGCCAACTCTTGACCGCATCTGTCTTTTTAGGATCTACTTCAATACTCTTACTTGAACAATGTGACCGAGGAAGGCCACAGATCTTAGCCAAAATTCACATTTGCTAAACTTAGCAAAAAAGTGTTGGTCCTTAAGAATTTGTAACACAATCCTCAAATGGTCAATATTCTCATTATGACTCCTTGAGTAAATTAATATGTCATCAATGAATACAATCACAAACATGCTAAGGTATTATCTACACACCCTATTCATCAAATCCATGAACGCCACTATAGCACTACTCAACCCAAACAACATGACCAAAAACTCATAATGACCATTCCGAGTTGGAGAAGCCATTTTTGGAATGTCATCTTCCTTCACCCTCAATTGGTTATAACCCGACCGAAGATCGATCTTAGAGAAGTAACTTTCCCTTTGAAATTGGTCACACAAATCATCTATCTTTGGAAGAGGATACTTATTCTTAATGGTCACCTTGTTAAACTAACAATAGTCAATATACATACGAAGCGACCATCCTTATTTCTAACAAAAAACACTGGAGCACACCATGGGGATATACTTGGTCAGATCAAACCCTTATCAAACAAATCTTTCAATTGATCTTTTAATTCCTTGAGTTCTGTCGGAGCCATTCTATAAGGAGGAATATAGATGGTTACGTGTCTGGGAGAAGGTCAATACCGAAGTCTATTTCCCTTTCGCGAGGAATACCATGCAAATCATCTCGAAACACATCTGAAAACTCATTAACAATGGGGACTGACTCAAGAGTAGGCGTTTCGAAATCTAGATACCTCACCCTAACAAGATGGTACATGCAACCCTTAGAGATCATCTTTATAGATTTAAGACAAGAGACAAACTAACCTTTAGGTATAGAAATTCCCCCCTTCCACTCTAGGATAGGCTTTTGGAAACTCAAACTTGACTACACAGGTTCTACAATCAATAGAAGCATAAAAAGAGTGAAATCAGTCCATAGCAAGGATAACATCAAAATCTAGCATATCAAGCTCTACCAAGTCAACAACAGTAACTCTATGGGATAAGGAAACAAGACATCTTCTATAGACCCTCTAACCTATAATAAAGTCACAAACAGGAATAGAGACAGAAAAAGGTTCTAACGATTCACCTGGAAGAACATTAAATCTCATAGCCACATATGGCATCACAAAAGACAAGGAAGCACCGGGATCAAGTAAAGCATAGACATAAAGTTGCAAAAATTTCAACATACCGATAATCACATCGGGGGAACACTCTTTTTCATCACCATTCTGAAGTGCATATAATTGGTTTTCCTTGGGAGCATTGGAACCCGAACCACTAGGAGTAGCTTGCTTTCCCTCTCTTTCTTTAGCCGTAAACATTTGTCAATCTCTCATCTTGTGACCACTCTTACCACAACCGAAGCAACTATCCGTGACGGCTAGACATTTACCCTCGTGCTTCTTTCCATACTTAGTACAAGTAGGCATAGGCAATGAAAATTCACCACCATTACCACCATGATGCTTAGGGTTGGACACCCTATTTTTGTTCAACTTAGGAGGAGCATTGGAGTAATCTTGATCGGAAAACCTTTGTCGAATCCTAGGACGACCATGTCTATCAGACATTGCATGAGAGAAATTCCCATAATGGGTCTTAGCTCTCGTGCATGAAACATAAGACGAGAGATGTCAATGTCATTAATTAGCATGTCGTATGATACTCTTTGACTACTATTTTTGACCCGACACAAACTTATTCATCCTTTCCCTAAAATTGGAAAACATTATTGGAGCATACTTAGACAATTTTGTGAACTTCAGAGCATATTCCCTCACACTCATACTTCCTTGATGAAAGTTGATAAATCTAAGAGCCTTCGCTTCCCTCATCTCAAGGGGAAAGAACCTATCAAGAAAAGCAGTTTTAAACTTCTACCAATCAAGAGGACCTGCATCTTCTGGTCTTTCTTATTTCCGTTGGTTATACCATACTTAAGCAATACCTTTTAGTTGATAAGCGGTCAACTCCACCTTTTCCACTAGCGTCACTCCCATGATCATCAAGACCTTGTTGACCTCATCAATAAACTCTTGAGGATTTTCTTCAATCTTAGAACCATGAACCTTCAGAGGATTCATCCTTGTGAAGTCCCTCACTCTAGAAGCCATCGTACCCCTATTTGGGTTCACGGGAACCACAACCTCCCTATTGGCTTGGGTAGTAATGGCTTGAGAAAACACTTGAAAAGAATCCCTAAAATCCGCATTTGATACTTGTTTGGCCAAAGGATCGACTAAAGCTTGAGGAGCTTGTGGAGGAGATTTTTTTTCCGCATTGTCCCTCACATTCCTTCTAGAATAAGCCTTTCGAATAACCATATCATGTAGAATATTGGGTAAGGATTAGGAGAGATCCCTTATAGAGTTAAACGCTATCGCACGACTATAGATTAATGAAAGAAGTGGAGTTTCCTAATCATTTTGTAGCCTCTCAATTATAAATGTGGCACACTTCACGGTCATGAACAAGACTCTACTAGACCATTCTAAACCTTGTGTTCTGATACCAAGTTTGTCACAACCCAGGAGTACACCCTAGTTGTAACATGGTGTATAGAACCCATACAAACCATTTAGCTTTCATCACATAAGAAATAGAATAATAGAAGTAAAGCAATAGTCCAAGTCCAGTAGTTTTATAATACAAAAGTGGAAGTCTAGACACTTTGTCTCAAGCCATCTAATACAATACAATGAAATTGGGCATAGCTCATACATCATGTCCAAGAATGAAAATACAGAGTAGAAACTAAAGAATGAAAATCCATTCTTGAAGCAAGAGGACTGACCAAAGCTCAGGAGATCAACCAAGCCAATCATTATCCAAACTGCGAACCCTAAATATCGGACCCTACATTTGAAAAAAAATGTAGGCAAGAGTATGTGTTAGTACAAAAATATGTACCAAGTATGATAGTTATGCATAAAACATTTAAAACATGCCAAAAAGGGTCATTTTCATAAGTATAAAATGATCAAGCTAAAACATGTATTTTGAGAGTCAGAAATCATAAGTTATAAGACCATGATCAATGCAGGTGAACATCATGTTAGAGACATAGAGACCATGTGATCTATAACATGATCCCCCGGTGTCTCTCACTCCGAAAAGGGTTATCCTACTTACCGAGGTAAGGACCATGAGCTTCTGGCTTAAGTGGATCCACTAGCTAATCATACTATAGGGGCATATAGATAAGGGATAAGTAGATTGGTACTAGAAATCCGACCTTTACTAAGGGGAGAGCTTCTATCTCTAAAGATTGCTTCTAGAAACCTGGCCTCTACTAACGGGAGAGATTTCATCTCCATATCCTCTTGGTGCTAAGCATAATTCCCACGTAATAGTCATTTCTTACTTGTTCTTATTATTCATGGAAGGGCATGTCACCTTTTAAATCCAATCTAAATCATAAGTCATCCATTGAAGGGTACACTTAAGTATCCAATCCAAGCTAAGTTTCATTAGGATAACTCCTTCTCTTTGATTCAATTAGGTGAGAAAACCTTTCAACTTTAGAATCCTTACTTTGTGAGAAAACCTTTCACAAATCATGCTTTAGTGTGTTTATGAGAAATCCATTAAACATCACAACAACAATCATCATCATTGATACTTTATTCTCAAAGTATACTTAAAATATTTACATAACTCTCATGAAAGCATATTTAACTTCATAATCTCCTTATTCATAATTCAATACCCACATAACATCATCATAATTCGAAAACATGGGATTTACATGGGTTCATGGGGAAACATGATAAAAATTATAGTAATTCATCAATTCATGCATAATAGAACATAATTTAATCATTGAAATCAACTTTGAAAAGAACCCATGGCAATTGAAGAAAATCCTTACTCAATTGGGGAATTCTAACTTTTGAACACAACGATTTGGGAACTCCATTAATGGAAGAAATCCATGGATGAAAACTATCATACCTCAAGTCCAAATTCATATCTTCAATGAAGATATTGAGACCTCGACTTGAAACCCTAGATGAATCTTCTTATTCTTCAAGTTTCTAGAGAGAGAATTATTTGAGAGCTTCTTTTTGGTGAGTTTGGAGAGAATGAATTCTATTGGGAAATTGGGGGGTAAAATCCTTATATATGGGTACTAGACATAGGCAAAACAACATAGTGTTAGGCTAGATTAATTAGGAAACGACCCAACTAACCCTTAAAAATAACTGCCAACTGCTGACCCACACCCACGATCGATGGACCGTGGTCAGGACGAAGGGCCTTCCTGCACGACCATCGTTAGTGGTCAGTAACTCGATCCTAGGGGTCTGTTCCATGAGCCCTCGACCATGGACAGTGGTCCTACCAATGGTCCGTTGGTTTGGGTCGTAGGTCCACCCTTTTTGGACCCATTTTTAGGAGCCATCCACAGACCATACCTACGGTCCGTGGTTTCACCAACATGATGTGGATGGCCCTCGTGGGTTGGTTCCTGCAGTTTTTTTGAAAATGCAGTGTATTTTCCTCTTTGTGATACGGGGTGTTACACCTTTGAAGGTACATAGTTCATTTTTTGGGATATTTACCATTAACCGACATAAACCATGCGAGCTATAACATGGAATCTAGTGTCTTACTCCCACACCGAAAAGATATGACCTAATTTTCCAAGGTAAGGACCATAAACTTATAGATTAGGTGGATTCACTAGCTATATCTTTCTAAGACAAATTCTATAGGGGCACGAAGTTAGGTACAAGGATATTTCTTCGAGAGGCCCGACATATACTAACGGAAGAGCCTCCATCTCAACTTTCTCTTGGTGCTAAGTAAAATCCCAATGGAATTAGTCATAATCATATTCATTTCATCATACTTAGAAAGGCACAAGTAAACTACCAATCCAATTATAAGTTATCATAGAGTAGCTCCTTTCAAATCATGATTTCATAAACATCTTCATAATAGACACTTACTTTTCTAAGCATCTAAATCATTATTTCATTCATATGTTTACAAACCTTTCACAAATAATAGATACTTATTTCAAAAGCATCCTTAGTTAATAAATAATCCTTTTCATAAAACATTCATAAGATTCATAATCATAGTTCATAATGTAATAGACTTTGTTCATAAATTCATAGTCATAATCAAGTAAAAAGCATGGGACTATATGAAATTTATTGAAAACAATGTAATTGAATCAAATAATTCATAATAAGATTGAAAATGGAAAATTGAGTCATAATATATAAGACTTATGGATATTTGCATGAAACCCAAATGAATTTGCGTAAAGTCAATTTAGGAGTTTGGGACTCTTTTGGGACTTAATGGGTGAAAGGGGTCCATTGGTTAATTCTCACATACCTTGATAACAGAGCCTAGCAAAGCAAGAGAAAGAAGGCCTTGAAGCTTTAATCCCTAGATTTTCTTCCTAGAGCTTGAGAGGGAATTGGAGAGGATGAAATTAGATGGGAATTGGGGTTTTGAGAGAATGAGAGGGTTTGGGTAGTTTTAGGAATTGAAAATCAGTTATAAGATTAGTTATATGTCGAAAATGAAATAGTTTAAGGTTAGTTGGGTAGAAAAAGACAAAAAAAAATAGTTTAGGAGTTAGTTGGGTAGGAAAAGACAAAAACACCCTTATTTAAAAACTGCTGGAGTGACCTACAGTTCATAGGACTTTCTACGGACCGTCCTGGTCAACAGTAGAGTCACTTATTAGGGCCTAAAAATCCATTCAACTTCCACGAAACCATTTTGTGGGTCTTCGTCTATTCTACGCTTTGTATACCTCTTCTGTAGAACCTAACTTAAAGTCCAACATTTTAATAAGTCTTGATCCCTTCTACAGAACCCTCATATGGTATGCATAACACCCTATGACTCATCTTTTAACTCATAGGTCAAACATAAGAGACATGATATTTCAAAACCTCAACTCAACTTTTATGATTACCTTTTTTGGCTTGTTGAACCTCCTACAGTCCGTAGATAGGACTCGTAGATCACAGTACTTGTGAAATATTTGAACTTTTCCTTTCCAATTTCCAAGGTGTTATAATATCTCCCGATTGGAAACATTCATCCTCAAATGGGACTCAAGCTAACATGAATAGAGTAGGAGATAATGTAATAACCCGTCATGAAAGAAATTCTTATCATAATGCACATAAACAAGGTGAACCAAACCAAAGCTAAAACACCAATCAAAAATTAAGTTTTTTCATGAACACGCATGCATATGGAAACATGAGAATGACTAAAATACATGAATCCAACAGAATGAACCATGAGGAACTAATACCACAAGCTAGAATAGGAGTGTAGGGAAAGAGATGAGGATACTTAGACAACATATTGACTTCGAAGTAGCATCTCAACTTGTTAATTCCTCCACAAAATTTCAACAGTGAAACTTCTTGATTTCTCAACTTCCGAACTTGACGGTCTAGAATCTCAGTCGGAACCTCTCTATACTAATGACTTTCCTTAACTCCCAAACTTTCCAAGGGCACAATGGATGTCAAATCTCCAACACACTTCTTCAACAAAGAAACATGGAATACTAGATGCACAGATGCTAAGTCATTAGGTAATACTAATTCATAAGAAACTTTGACAATACGCCTCAAAATCTAATATTGGACCACATAACGGGTTCTAAGCTTCCGTTTCTTTTTGAATCTCCGCAAACCCTTGATGGGTGAGATTTTCAAGTAAACCCAATAATCAACATTAAATTAATGCTCTCTTCTTCTAACACCGGCATAAGACTTTTGTTGACTTTGAGCTATCTTCAACCACTCTAGAATAAGTCAAACCTTTTCCATAGTCGTATGCATGCATCAACTCGGGCCCAATCAAAGCGACCTCTCAAACTTGCAACCAACCAATAGAAGACCTACACCTCCTACCATAGAGAGCCTTAAACTGAGGCATTTGGATACTCGAGTCATAATTATTATTATTATAAGCAAACTCGATCAAAGGTAAATGATCATTCCAATTACCCTTGAAATCAATCACACAAGATCTCAACATATCTTTCAAGGTATGAATAGTAAGCTCGACTTGTCCATTGGTCATAGGATAATAAGTAATACTAAGGTTCACTTGAGTACCAAAACCTTTCTGAAATAACCCTCAAAACTGAGATATAAATTGAGTACCACCATAGGAGATAATGGACAAAGGCACTCCATACAACCTTACCATTTCCCGAATATAAAGTTTAGCATACTCTTTGGCTGAGAATGAAGTCTTTACGGGAAGAAAGCTAGTTCATTTCATCATTTGGTCCATAAAGATCCCAAATCAAATAAAACTACGGATGGTTATAAGGAAAACTCATAATGAAGACTATATTCAAGTATTCCCACTTTCAAGTAGGAATACAAATGTCTTGACCCAAACCATTGGATTTTTTATGCTCAACTTTCAGTCATTGACAATTCAGAAATTTAGCCCCAAATTCTGTAATATCTTTCTTCATCCCATTCCACCAATAGACTTCCCACAAATCATGGTACATCAGGGTGGCTCCAGGGTAAATAGATACCGAGAACTATGATCTTCTGTTAAAATATGATTCGTCAATTAATCAACATTCATAACATATAACCGACCTTGCTATCAAAGGACACCATCTCCCTCTTGGGAGAAACCTCAATGTATTTTTCAGAAGTTGACTTTTTCAAATAAACCATAACTAGATCAAGATCTTGTTTGGTCTTCACATCCAATAAAAAAGAAGATTCAAAACTAATTTGAACAATCACAAAACTTTCATTAGAATCAACCAAGCAAACACCCAATCGGGTCAATCTATTAACATCACGAACTAGATCTTTCTTACCGTCCAAAATATGGGCAATACTACCCACTGATCATCGACTAATAGCACCTTCAACAACATTTGCTTCACCCAGATAATAATGGACACTCATGTCATAATCTTTTAATAATTAAATCCATCTTCTTTGGTGAAGACTAAGTCCTTTTGGTGAACACATACTTCAAGATCTTATGGTCGGTAAAGACATCTACATGAACTAAATATAAGTAATACCTCTAAATCCTTAGAGAATATACTATCGCAGCTAACTCCAAATCATGAGTTGGGAAATTCTTTACATGCACCTTCAGTTTCCTTGAAGAATAAGTGAAGAATTTCCCATGTTGCATGAAGACACAACTAAGAGAAATTTGTGAAGCATCACAATATACCACAAAGTAGTTTTATCCTTCCAGTAATGTCAATATAAAGGATGAATTGATTTTATCCTTTATTTCTTCAAAACTCTTCTCAAGATCTTTCAACCATAGGAATTTAACCTTCTTTTGTTTCAATGATTTCAATGGTGAACCAATAGAGGAAACTCCTTCCACAAACCTTCTATAATAACCTGCCAAACCCAAGAAACTCTATATATTTGAAGCGGACAAGGGTCTAGGCCAATTCTTAACCGCCTTGGTCTTCTTGGGATCAACTTGAATACCTTCATCGGGGACAATATGGAAAAGGAAAGAAACATACCTCAACAAAAACTCTGATTTACTAAAACTAGCGTACAATTCCCGATCCTTGAGAATTTGCAACACAATCCTTAAATGTTCAACATGCTCATCCTCAACCCGTGAGTAAATCAAAATATCATCAATAAACTCAATCACGAACATGTCAAGATATTGCCTAAGTACCTTACTTAATTAAATCCATGAATGTTGTTGGGGAATTAGTCAAACCAAATCACATCACCAAAACATGACCATACTGAGTTCAAAAAATTCATCTTTAAAATGTAACTCTCCTTCACCCGCAATTGGTGATAACCCAACTAAAGTTCAATCTTAGAGAAGAAACTCACACCTTGTAGTTGATTTAACAAATAATCATTCCTTGAAATAGGATACTTATTCTTCATTTTGACCTTATTCAATTGTCAGTTGTCAATGCACATTTGGAGGGAACCATCCTTACTTCCAACAAACAAAACTGGAGCACCCCATAGAGAGATATGTGGTTTAATAAAACCTTTATTTAACAAATTCTTCAATTGATCCTTTAATTCCTTAAGTTTTGTTAGGGACATACGGCAAGGATAATAGAGAAAGGTTGTGTATCTTAGAGAAGATCAATACGAAAGTCTATATCCATTTCAACAGGAATTATAGGAAGATCGTTGGGAAACACTTTTGAAAAATCGTTTACTATCAAAACTGAATCAAGAGTAGGGGTTTCACAATATGTATACCTAACCTGAAAAAGATGAAAAATGCATCCCTTAGAAATAATTTTCTTAGCCTTTAGGCAAGATATGAACTGACCCTTAAAAGTATAATTTTCCCCTTTCCATTCTAAGATAGGTTTGTTCAGAACCTGGAATGTGACCAATCATTTCCTACAATCTAGGAAAGCATAACAAGAATGAAGTCAATTGTCACAACCCAGGTGTACACCCAAGATGTAACATGGCGTATAGGACCGCGAGAGGCCCAATACAAGTCACTTAGCATTCATAATATAAGAAATAGAATTAAAAGAGATAAAGACAACATTTCAAGTCCAAAAGTTTTATAACAGTAAAGCAGAAGTCTAAACACTTCTCTCATTGGACATCAAGTACAATAGAATAAAATTGGACCTAGCCCCTATATCATGTCAAAAATAGAAAGTAAGAAAAAAAAACTGAAATCAATAAAAGTCCATCCTCGAAGCATGAGGACTCACCAAACTCAAAAATCTCGAAAATCAACCTCTAGCCATGAAACAGAGAACCCTGACTATCTGACCCTACATTTAGGGAAATATAGGTAAGAGTATGTGTTAGTACAAAATATGTACCAAGTATGATAGCCATGCATAAAACATTTAAGACATGCTAAAAAGGGGCATTTTCATGAGTAAGCAATGATCAAGCTAAAACATGCATCTTGAGCGTTAGAAATCATAAGTCATAAAACATTATCAATGCAAGTGAACATCATCTTAAAACATGCTTATGATACTTCCTTGAAGTAATCTTGGTTCAACATAACTTTTTTATTTGCGGGAAGTAGCCTTAACCTACATATAAGACCATGCGACCTGTCAACACGGATTCCAATGTCTCCCACACCGAAAAGGGTTGTCCTACTAGCCAAGGAAGGACCATGAACTTCTAGCTATTGTAGATCAAGAATCTAATGTCTAACTAGACAATCATCTATAGGTGTACAGAGGTAAGGGATAAGGAGATTGCTACTAGAAACCTGACTTCTACTAACGGGGGAGCTCCCATCTCAATATCCTCTCGGTGATAAGTATAAATCCCATGGAGTAGTCACTTTCTTATCTTGTTCTTATTATCTATGAAAGGGGACGTGATATTGCCAATTCAAGCAAAGCCATATGTCATTCATGGAAAGGTAAAATTAAGTAACCAATCCAAGCTATGAACATCATAGGATAGCTCCTTAGACCATGCGCGAGAAAACCTTTCACCCTCCGTGATATTTTTATAATAGCTTGTAAAATCTTTGATTCATAGTTTGGGTGAGAAAACCTTTCATCCCTAAGAATCCTTTATGTGAGAATGTCCTGTCACAAATCAAACTTTAATGTGTTTATGGGAAATCCTTTCAACAATACAACAATAACATCATTGATACTTCACTCTCAAAGAATTCTTAAAACATTACATCAATTTCATAGAAATATGGTTAATTTCATAATCTCCTCTTTCATAATTCAAAACCCACATCATATCATCATAATTGGAAAACATGGGGTTTACAGGGGTTCATGGGGACTCATCATAACATCATAGTATTTCATCAATTCATGCATAAGAGATCATAATACAATCATTTAAATAAACATTGAAGAGAACACATGAAAATTGAAGAAAACCCTAACTCAATTAGGGATTTCTAACTTTTAAAATAGGGGAATTCGGGAACTCCATGAATGAAAGGAATTCATATATGAAAACTATCATACCTTTATATAAAAACCCAAAATAAATTGAAGAATGGAGGCTTGACCTTGAACCCTAGCATGAACCCTACTTCTTCTTCAAGTTTCTATAGAGAGAAATATTCTTGGGAGAGGAAGACTCAACTTCTTTTGGTGGATTTGAAGAGAATGAGGTGAATGAATTAATTTGGGGTTAAAATAACTTATATAGGGGTCCTAGGCATAGGCAAACGACAGAGTATTGTTTTAAACAAAACTGGAAAAGACTCAAAAGCTCCTTAAATTACAGCTGACTAACCCCCCACATGCTGCCCCTCACGAGCCGTCAAGAATCATACATGCCATGGTGGTAGTCGTGGTCCTTGACCAATGGCCTGGGGAAGTCACTTAAACTTGACTCAACTCACACGATCCACACAACGAGCCATCCAGTGGCTCTTGTGGAGGGTCGGACTTAAAGTAGCTACTGCCTCCCCTTTTCATGGGCATCACTATGTGCCGTGGTGCCTCACCACTAGTCGTCTAACTGCTCGTGGGAGGGGAGACCTCTTTGTCTTGACACTGTGAGGCTTTATGAGCTACATACACCTTGTGGTGCCCTTCACAGCTCGTCTAGGCCTTCGTGAAGGGTGCCTAGTCTCATTCGTTTGCTTTTGACCTCTCAATTGGTCCCTCGCTTAGCCTACTAGATTTTGAGGTATTTCATTATCTCCTCCTTGGGAACATTTTCCTCGAAGGGGACTCTAGACATCACACGGAGGAAAAGAACTGAAAACTGGCAGTCATGCATGCATTCACATATATGCACATATCCGGGGAGGAAACATCAACTCCAATCTAAAGCATATTCAAAACATCATATCATGAAGTCTATATGCAAATCATACTCAAATGCACATAAATATGTAGCAATTAATCAAGTTGACTCATTTTCTCAAAACTAAAGCTTTTCATGAACATGCATAAATGAGGAAATTATGGGACTATCTAAGACAGATAACATAAACACAGTAAATCTATCACGACCCAGGGGTACACCTAGATGTAGCATGGCGTATAGGACCCCGAGAGACCTCAGACAAGCCACTTAGCATTCATAAGATAAGAAATAGAACATAAAAGATAAAAACAACATTTCAAGTATAATATTTTTATAAAAGTAAAGCGGTAGTCTGAAGACTTTGTCTCAATAGCCATCTAGTACAATAGAATGAATTTTGTCCTAGTGATACACTCAAATTACACCTCTCTTAAAGAAGCATAAGCAATTGTTACCAACTAAAGAACCCAACTTGTAGGCTGGGGTCGATCCCACGAGGTAAATGGTTTAGACTTAACTTTAACCAATAATAATATTCGTTTAGTCAAATTACTTCTAGAAACAAGTAATTAAAGGGGGGGGGGTGAAACAAATGGTAAGAATTCAGTAAGTAATCAGTAAACACAATTCAATTTCAGTTGTTATCAAGATGAGAGAATTAACTAGGGTATACGTGTTCCCCATAAGCTCATAACGTAGTAATCCTAGTAATAGCAATCCTTTCCTAGTGTACTACATACAAACTGATAAGTTAGGTATCACTAAATCCTTGGTCCGGCATCTAGAGAATTTCACCCCGCACCTTGGTTTGTCTAAGTGTGTATAATTTACTAACCCTTACCTTTACCTCATATTAGACATCACATCGATGTTTGGCTTAGTTATTACTTCACACCAATCGACACTAGCCTATTAGATAGCATCACACTAAATCTATGTTGATAATTCTTTTTTTATTGATTACCTCCTTGGTCCGGCAAGTAGCAACAAGGCGAGTTCTAACGTTGCGCACCGTTAAAAAGAATTTTAAATGAAAGAATTATCAATGCATGCAAAACACTATTCAAGAATTACTTATTTACTATTTATACTTTGTTAATCGCTCATGGTTCCCAAAACCCAAGTTGTGGAGTTTAGTTACCCATAATCATATGAACACAATTCATTGTTTTAAATGAAAGAATTATGAACTTACGTAAGAAGAAGAATAAACCCAGAAATTCAACTTGAATTGCAATACCAAAATCTTCAAAACAAACTTCGGAAATTAAGAATTTCTAAAGTTGCAAGTTAATCTCCCAAGTCCAGAACTAGAATAAAAGTAATAAAATCTAACCCCCAAAAATGAGGTTTACATACCCTATTGATAGAAAACAAGTCCTAAATTAAAAGAGAAACAAAATAAGGAAAGTTTGTTCAGGCATGCGTCTTCATTCCATGAGACTGACTAACGGACCGTCAATGGATCTACGGTCCGTGAGGCCCTTCCGTCATCCAGGAGTTAGAAAATATTTCAATTTCCAAAAATCAGCTTCTCTGAAGTAAACAATAGGACACCAGTACGGACCGTAGATCAATCTACGGTCCGTCAATCCCTCTCTGTAGCTCCACACTTAGAATCTTCAAAAGTCAGATACTGGAACCCTCGTAGTATAATTCTACAGATCAACAGTACGGTCCATAGATCAATCTACGGACCGTCAATGGCTACCGTGGTTCCATAGTTGGTCAGATTTCCCTGACTTGCCTTGCATGTTGATCTACAGTCACCATCTATGGAGCGTCAATGGACCTACGGTCTGTAGATCACCTTCGTAGATGCCTTTTTCTGCATTTCTTTCAGTTGTCTCTGTACTTCCGTGCCTAAACATCTTTCCTGCAAGACATGATAAAAACACATAAAAACCAATACAAACAGGCCCTAGACACAAACAACTTTTAAGTGAAATGTAGTAAAAATATCGTAAACTCACGGTATATAACCTTGCCCATACATCATGTCCAAAAGTCAAAGTAAGACAGAAATTGAAAACAATGTAGATCCTTCATCGAATCATAAGGACTCACCAAACCTCAGAAAATCAACCAAGTCAACCTTTAGCCACGAATTTGAGAACACTAAATATCGTACCCTACATTAGGGGAAAATGTAGGTTAAAGTATGTGTTAGTACAAAATATGTACGAAGTATGATATCCATGTATAAAACATTTAAGACATGCTAAAAAGAGGCATTTTCATGAGTAAGCAATGATCAAGCTAAACCATGCATCTTGAGGGTTAGAAATCATAAGTCATAAAACATGATCAATGCAAGTGAACATGATCTTAAAACATGTTTATGATACTTCTTTGAAGTAACCTTGGTTCATCATAACTTGTTTATTTATGGGAAGTTGCCTTAACCGAAATATAAGACCATGCGAGCTATAAACATGGAACTCGGTGTCTCCAACACCGAAAAGGGTGTCCTACTTGCCAAGAAAGGACCAGGAACTTCTAGCTATTGTGGATCCACTAGCTAATGTCTAAATAGACAATCATCCAATGGGGGAACATACGTAAGGGATAAGGAGATCTCTACTAGAAACCTGACCTCTACTAACAGGAGAACTTCCATCTCAATATCCTCACGGTGCTAAGTATAAATCCCACGGAGTAGTCATTTTATTAATTGTTCTTATTATCCATGGAAGGGCATGTTATATTGCCAATCTAAGCTAAGTCATATGTCATTCGTGGAAAGGTATCATTAAGTAACCAATTCAAGCTAGGTATATCATAGAATATCTCCTTAGACCATGGATGACAAAATCTTTTACCATCCATGATCTTTTCATCTTAGCTTTTAAAATCATAGATTCATAGTTTTGGTGAGTAAACCGTTCAAACCTAAGAATCCTTTATGTGAGAATGTCCTTTCACAAATCATACTTTAATCTGTTTATGAGAAATCTTTTCTAATACACAATAATAACATCATTGATACTTCACTCTCAACGCATCCTTAAAACATTTACATCAATTTCATAGAAACATGCTTAATTTCATAATCTCCTCTTTCATAATTCAAAACTCACATCATATCATCATAATTTAAAAATATGGGGTTGACATGGGTTCATGGGAAATAATCATAAAATGAAATTCAGGCATAAGAGATCATAATACAATTATTTAAATCAACATTGAAGAGACCATGACAATAGAATAAAACCCTAACTCACTTGGTGATTTCTAACTTTGAAAATAGGAGAATTTTGGAACTCCATGGATGGAAGGAATTCGTGGATGAAAACTATCATACCTTGCTATCAAAGACCAAAAGCAATTGAAGAATGGAGGCTTGACCTTGAACCCTAATTTGAACCCTTCTTCTTCTTCAAGTTTCTAGACAGAGAAATATTCTTGGGAGAGGAAGATTAAACTTCTTTAGGTGGGTTTGAAAATAATGAGGTGAATTAATTAATTTGGGATTAAAATAACGTATATAGGGGTCCTAGGCATAGCAAAAACAATATTTTATTGTTTTAGAGAAAATCGGAAAGGACTCAAAAGACCCTGAACTTACAGCTGCCTAACCCCCCACACGGTGCACCTCACGAGCCGTCAAGGATCACACGGGCTGTGGTGAAAGTCATGGTCCTTGACCAGTGGCCTGGGGAAGCCACTTAAACGTAACTCAACTCACACGATCAACACTACGAGTCATCTTGGCTCTCACTAGCCATCAAGTGGCTCGTGTGGAGAGTCAAACTTAAAGTAGCTACTGCCTCCCCCTTCACGGGCATTTCTATGCATAAAGGTGCTCACCATGAGCCGTCTAGGTTCTTATGGAAGGGGTACTCTCGTTGTCTTGACACAGTGACCCTTCATGAGCTACACCGCGCCTCGTGGTGCCCTTCACGGCTTGTCTAGGCCTTCGTGAAGGGTGAACAGTCTCATTATTTTGGTTGTGACCTCTAACTTGGTCCCTTGCTTATCCTACTAGATTCTGAGGTGTTACATCAATCCATCCCTAGAATAACATCAAAATCTAACATATCAAGCTCTACAAGGTCAACACGAGTGACTCTATGAGAAACAAAAATAGGGCAAATTTTATAAACTCTTATAGTAATTATAAAATTATCAACAGGCGTAGAGACAGAACAGGGACAAGAAAGGATAACAAGACCAACATTGAATCTCATATCCACATAAGAAGTAACAAATGACAAGGTATCACTTAAATCAATCAAAGCATATACATCAAATTGAAAGAATTTCAACATATCAGTCATAACATCCAGAGAACCCTCATAATCTTGTCGAGTCTGAAAGTGCATAAAATCTATTCTCATGAGGAGCACTCGAGCCAAAACCACTAGGCTGAGTTTTCCTACTATCCCTTCTTTTCGTAATAAGGAACAGACAATCTCATATCTTGTGACCACTTTTCTCAAAACTAAAGCAACTATCCGTACCGGCAACGCATTTTCCCGAATGACTCTTGCCACACTTTTGGGAATAGGAAATAGAATATCTATTACCACTGTCTTTTTGTGGCTTAGGGTTAGACACCTTATATTTGTTAAACTTAGGATCTGGAGCATTTGAAGAACCTTGACCAGAGAACTTTTTCCGGAATTAAGAACAACCATTCCCATCAGACCTAGAATGAAAAAAGTCACCATCACCGGTTCTTGCCCTCTTTGATTCCCTAGACTTCTCTTTAATGTTTTCCTATTTAATTTATTGAGCATGTATCATCAAATAGTATATATCCATATCCATAATAAACATGGAGGTACGACACACGTTAACCACCATTTCAGACACACCAATTACAAACTTACTCATTCTTGCCCTAGAGTCAAAAACCATACTCGGAGCATACTTAGCCAATTTAGTAAACTTTAATGAATACTCATTCACACACATATTTCCTTGACAGAGGTTAATGAACTCAAGAACCTTAGCCTCTCTCATCTCAAAAGGAAATAAATGATCAAGAAAATCCCCTTTGAATTTCTCCCGATTAAGAGGACTCGCATCAATAGCCATCTCTTTCTTCTATTGGTTGAACCAAACATGAACAACACTTTTGAGTTGATAATCAACCAATTTCTCCTTCTCTACCTTGACACTCCCATAATTTACACTATCTTATAAATCTCATCAATGAACTCTTGAGGATCATTATAAACTTTTGACCCATGAAACTTCAGAGGATTCATCCTAGTAAAGTCTCTCACTATTATTGTTGTCATTCTCACATTTGAGTTTACAGGAGCAGTGGTCTCTCTATTAGCATGGTGCATCATATCTTGAGTCAACATTTGGAAAGAGGCTCAAAATTTGGCATTAGTCACTTGCTCGGCCAAAGTATCAACCAGAACTTGATGAACCTTGGGCTCTATATTTTTACCCACATTCCTTGTTGCATTAGCTCTTCAAGGAGGCATATCCTGAAAAGCATCAGAAAAGAGTTAAATGAGAGACCTTTATACAGATAAACTTTATGACATGACATTAGAGAAGTGAAATAAGTGATGTTTATCAAAATATTTCTAACCTCCTATTCAATTTATAAATGTGGTGCGCTTTACACTCACGAACAAGATTCTACTCAATGTAACTTGTCAGACACCCTAAGATCTTTCAAAAACTTGATGTTCTGAATACCAAGTTTGTCATAACTAAAAGTACCCCTAGGTGTAACATTGAAAATATAATCTTGTGTGACCCTAAACAACTCGCTTGACATAAGCATGACATAATAAAATTTAATTGTAGAGGTATAAATTATATAAGCCTTAAATAATAAGATGACATAAATAATACCAACAGAGTACATAAGAAATAAAAGGAATACAGTTATGTCTAACACAAACCTTTCCAACACCATAAGAATGGTTGGGATGTAACTCATACATCACGTAAAGGTATGAAACGAAACACAGCATAAGAAATAAAGAAACATAAAAAACCTTGTCTTCGGAGCATGAGGACTCACCAATCTAGGTAGTCAAGCTGAGCAATCCTGATATAAGCACATCCAAGAGGAGAAGTGTCAGAACCTACATTATGAAACAATATAGGCACAAGTATGTAATAGTACATGGAATGTACTAAGTATGTTGAAATTCCTAAAAATGTGGACATAATCATATGGGAATTTTAAACATGATATGCATGACCAAGTAAAAAATAGTAAAAGCCTTTAAAGAATACATAAGATAGAAACAAGGTCAGCACTTTCTTAAAACATGAGGAAAGCTTTCATAAAACCTTTCAAGGTAACATAATTCATTTTCTGGGATATTTATTGTTAACCCACAAAACCATGCGAGACATAATATTGAATATGTTGTCTTACTCCCACAACGAAAAGATATGTCCTACTTTGCAAAGGTAAGGACCACAAATTTCTAGCTTAGGTAGATGCACTAGCTATGTCTTTCTAAGACCAATCTTGTGGGGGCACATAGTTCAGGAAACAAAGATTTCTTCTAGAGACCCAGACTGTACTGACGAGAGAGCCTCCATCATAACGTCCTATCGGTGCTAAGTAAAATCCCAACGGAATAAGTCATAATCATATTCATATCATCATACTTTAAAAGGCACAATTAAACTACAAATTCAATCATAAGTCATCATAGAGTAACTTTTCTCAAAACATGATTTCCTAAACATCCTTATAAAAGAAACTTACCTTTATAAGTATCTAAATCATGATTTTATTCATATTTGAGAAAACCTTTCACAAATCATTGATAATTATTTCAAAAGCATTCTTAGTTCATAAATCATCTTTTTAGAAAACATGCATAACTTTCATCATCATATTTTATAACTTCATAAACTCTGTTCATAAATTCATAGGAATAATCAAGTAAAAAGCAAGGGTAGATACAAATAAATTGAAAATCATGTAATTGAATCAAATCATGCATAATAAGATTGAAAATAGACAATTGAAACATAATCAATAACACCCATGGAGATTTGCATGAAATCCTCATGAATTTTGGGTGAAATCTATTTAGGAGTTTGATATTCTTCTTTGACCCAATAAATGAAAGGGATCCATAGGTGAATTTCCCCATACCTTGGTATCAGAGTCTTGCAAAACAAGAGAAAGAAGACATTAAAGTTTGAAACCCTAGCTTTTCTTCCTTGAGATTGACCGAGAATTAGAAATGAAGAACTTAGATAAGAATTTTGATTTTGAGAGGATGAGATGGTTTGGGTGGATTTAAAAATTAAAAATTAAAAATCAGTTATGTGAGTAGCTATAGATCTAAACAACATAGTTTAGGGGTTAGTTGGGTAGGAAAAGATAAAAACACGCTTAATTAAAACTTGTCACAGTGACCTACGGTCCGTAGAAGTTTATACAGACCGTCATGATCAACTTTATAGTCACTTACTAGGGACAAAAAATCCATTCAACTTCCACAAAACCGTTCTACATGCCATCGTCCATTCTACAGTCCGAAATACTTTTCTGTAGAACCCAACTTAAAGTTCAAAATTTCACCAAAGTCTGGATCCCTTCTGTGAAGCACTCATACATCATGTAGAACACCCTACACTCGTCCTGTTCACTTGTGGGTCAAACATCAGAGACGTGATATTTCAAAACTCAACTCAAGTTCTACATCTACCTTTCTATAGCTCATCGAATCTCCTACGATCTGTAGATAGGATTCATGGATCACAGTACCATTGCTAAAATTGATGTTTTCCTTTCCAATACAACTTTCTAATTTCTGGGGTGTTAAACCCTCACGCACATTTAAGTGCATGCATTGACAAGTTAGTCGACATAGGCAGAAATGAGAAGTAGAGGATGAAGTTGTTCATATGAAGTCTGTCTTGAGAAGCATTAACTTGGTATATGCACCAGTATCCTTGCAGATAGTGTGACAAACAAGAAATGGCTGATGATCTCATGACTCACTTCAGATTCAATACTAAAATCAGTTAGATAGAATATATTTGGCCAACATACAGAATAAACCATATAAATACCTCAAAGAATGTAACATCTCAGAAGTGCAAAAGTGGGCTAAAGTTTGAAAGTTGTAGAGAAGAACTGATGTTGCTGTTTTTTTGGCTTCCATGAAGGGATTCATGGACCTTACAAGGTTTTATGGCTTGTTGAAGGCACCCGTGGAAGGAACCTGAGGAACTAATATTTCTATGTTGTGGACTAATCTAGGGCATACTTATATGCCCAATTGATATAATGTACTGATATTTACCTTACGTTTCGACGTTTCAAGAGCATTCTTGATTCTAATTGATATGTTGAGATAAGTATTTTGGTGATTGAACACTAACCTAAATGATTAGATATATGAAGGGTTTTCTAAAAAAGTATGCCCATAAACGGAACAAAGGAAATGAGAACGACAAAAAAGGCATTAAAGGAGGAACTTGGTGAAATGCCCCTGCACACCAGGCACTACATCAAAAATGATCTTTAGAGGCAATTAATTAGCAATTGCCGCTAAATATTTATTTTTAGCGGCAATTAGCACTCTTTGTATATGTCCCTAAAGGTTTTAGCGACATTGGATCTAATGGCACTTAACTAATGCCGGTAAAGACTTTAGTACTCTTTATTAATGTGTCTATTTATTGCCACTAAAAGTTGTTTTTGTGGTAGGGAGCGGCAATGCTGGCACAGTGCTCCAGCCCTTAAGATCTGAGGCGTGATTTTGTCATACGGCTAGCGCAAGCCTCTAGGTCATAATGTGCCCAGGGCCTTCCTAGTGCCATTATGGCGTAGTACCCCTGACGATTCGAGCATAATTTTGTTCTTTTTAGGTTCTAAAAGTGACTAGGAGTAGGAATTATTTTTCTAAACTTTATAAATAGGACCCTAGGGTTATTTTGTGAATTACTTCTTCTTTTTCATAAGCAAGATCAAGGGGTAAATAATTCATCTCATGTTTCAATTTTCCACTCTTTCTTTACTTTTGAATATCATGAAATTAATTGTATTTGTGTTCTTGATTATTATGAGTGTCTAAAACACTTTGTTCTAAGGCTGTAGCTATGGGTAACTGTTGACCGTTGATTGTTATGAATTAAATTTGGTTATCGCATAAATTAATTTTGTATTCTTATTTTAGTATTTCATGATTGGCCACCATTGAGATAAATAAATTGTAACGACCCGAGAGCATCCCCTAGTCGTTACCGACGTATTCAACCTCTCGGAGGTCTTATACAAGACCTTAGCATTCGTCATAGTATTATCATAGAAATATAGGGGAAAATTTAAAAAAATTCTATAATATAACACAAGACTTAAAAGTCCTCATTTACACCTTTAATAGAAAATCAGAATACTACGTCTCAAGGTAGCCATCTTAAAACACGACTACAACACAAGGGGGACACATCCCTTACAATACAAAAGAACTACTATCTAGTACATTGAACTTAAGGAAACTCTCTAACAAAAAGGTCCTTGAATCTTTAAGGACACACCCGAACTTGGGAATAGTAAGCCAAGCTCCTCACTTCTAGGAAAGGTCCTTCAGCCACCACCACCTACACTTGGTGTAAAAAGATGAAGAAGAATGGTGTTAGTACAATAATGCACTAAGTATGATAACCATGCAAAAACATTCTTTTAAAAGAACATTTAGTTGGAAACCATGCACCATGCCTTTTTAGAGAAACTTCAAGAACATTTAGTTCAATAGGCACAATATAAACCACATACATCATCATACACATGAAAACCATTCATAATAGCACATAAGGCAACTTATAACATATTAGTCACATTCAATGCATACAATACATTATCTTCCTCTTTATCTTAACTCCTTTCCTCAAGCAACCCTTAGGGAATACTTGGTGCAATGTATCACCTTAAGCCTACCAAAGGTGAACTTACATATAGCCTTCATCAATCCAACCACATATATTCATAGAGT
>JAJOOO010030278.1:0-24808 GCA_029582685.1 Solanum piurae
TTCCTTCAGCTATCTCTAAGCTTCCGCGCCTGAACACCTTTCCTGCAAAACATGATAAAACACATAAAAACCAATATAAAATGGCTCTAGACACACACAACTTGTAAGTGAAATGTATTAGAAATACCGTAAACTCACGGTATATCATACATTAGACCAAATACTATCTATTTATCAATCGATGTTGTACGGTAAATTTTACCTATTCAAATTGAAACCCCTATCGGTAAGCATAAACCCTTAGTCTTTTTCAACTTGTTAATTTTCACTTTCATCTTGAGTAAAATAATCATAAAGAGGATAATAATGATTAGAATATTGTAAAGTGAACAAACCACAACCCCTACATCACACACACAACTATACCTCCACCCACTTTTGGAGCTCATGATTTATAATATGCACTTAAGAAAAGATTTAATTTTAGCTGCAAAACAATTACTTTTATCCTACACATAAGACAAAAGTCACAAATATCATGAAATTATGAAAATAACATTAATCATAAAATTGAAAAACAAAAACACACCCAAAATTCTACTTTCAAAGATAAACTTTATTGAAAGTCACTCTAAATCTTCAAAAAAAAAAGAGAATCTTTTGAATAGAAATACACTTTCTTTGCAATAGGTTAAGATTTATATTTGAAAATTTTGATGTGATAATCAAGAGTAGATAGATGTAGAATAAAAGACGTAACATTAATACTACATGCAATAAGGTTTTATCATACTTTATCAACAGAAGTCACACTATCTCAAGAACTTACTTCACAGTCACACTATCACAAGAACTTACTTCATTAATTCTCAAAACCTATAAAAGACATGCGAGTGAAAAATCAAGTACCCTATTCTCTTAGATATAAAAGCATCCTAAACTCTATAAATATGGTTTTAAAAGGAGAAAAGATATGCAAGTTATTTTAAGCTTAAAATCGAGTATACAAGTTAAACAACATATATGGACTCCTCGTATAGCCCATATACCATACTAGTTTCAAATTCAGATATAACTAAGTTGATTGACATTTATTAATGGCTTAAACAACATTAACAGGAGAATTCAACCAAACAACTCATCAAATGAAAATTCATTAAAATTTTACATAAAAAATTAAAAATAAATAAGAAATATGTATGAATGGTATGAACTGCCAAAGAATTCTTGAACAACAACCAACAAGTTGAGATATTCACGGCCACTAAACTTTAATTAAAATAATAATTAATGTAGAACATCAAATACAATAACAAACCCCACAACATAAATGAGGTTAAGCTCAAATTTTTTAATAAATAGAAGAATGATCAACTTACGTGAATGAAAAGACTAATTAAATGACAAATTGCAAAAGGATTAACTTCTGAAGTAGATCTGCAAATCGTTATAATTGAGGAGCAAAGGTTGATTTGGGTAGATGGGTTGGTGGAAGGTAGATTTTTTTAAAATGATACAATTGAGGGAGAGGGGGAAGAAGGAGGGGAAAGGGGCGAGACAACTTCAAAATTTTATATAACCGAGGGACAAGAAATTGCATCAATTGAGGCAATAAATGTTTTTTTTTATCTCATAAGACATTCCAATTGAGATGATTAATAAATTTACAAACTACGGTGAGGATATAATTGAGTACCTTTCACTAGAGAATAGAAGAGTGAAACCTTTAGACGACTCTTAGATTACCATAATCCAAGCCTTCTCCACTATTCTATCCTTTAGTGAAAGATACTTAAGCATATCATTATCCTAGTTTATAAATTTATCAATCATGTCAATTGAAATTGCTTAGCATATAAAAATAATAATCTATTCCGTCAATTGTATCAGTTGATGCAATAATTTGGCATCCCTAAGTTTAATCAGTTTTAAAATTACACCGCACGTTTTCCCTACCCCCCGTCCTCCTTATCTTCAATTGTATCATTTTTTTACAAATCTACCTTCCACCCATATATCAATCCAAATTAATATTTTCTCTTAATCATAATGATATGCAGATCTACTTCAGGAGTTAATCCTCTTGCAATTCTTCATTTAATTAATCTTGTCATTCAGGTAAGTTGTTCTCTTTCTTAAAAAACATTTAAATTTGACTGCATTTTTATCGTGGGATTTATTATTACTAATGATTTTCTACATTAATATTATTTTAATTAAGATACAAATTATTTTTCAATTCTTAATTTTTTAATTTTTTTTATGTAGAAGTTTTATGAACTGTCATTTGATGAACTTTTTTTTATTGAACTCTCATGTTGATACTGTTTAAACCATTTAGTAAGTATCTCCCAAATTAGGTATATCTGAATTTGAAACAAGTTTGCTGGACTATATGAAGACTTCAATATGTTTGTTCAGCTTGTATACTTGATTTTAAGTATGAAATAACTTATATACCCATTCTTTTTTGAAAATCATCTTCATGAAGTTGAGAATTTTTCTATATCTAACACATAATAAGGAACTGGTTTTTCACCTACCCTGTCTTCTATAGATTATAAAAATTAATGAAGTTAGTTCTTGTGATAGTGTGACTTTTATCAATAAGGTATGATAAAACTAATTGCATATAGTGTTAATGTCACTTATGTTATGCAACCTCTGTCTACTCTTAATTATAACATAAGATTTTTCAAAAATGAATCTTAACTTATAACAAAGAAAATGCATATCCATTCAATACATTTTTTTTTATAAGTGGAATTTTTGGTATGTTTTTGCTTTAAAATTTTATGATTAATGTTTTTCAAAATTCCAAGATATTTGTGACTTCAGTCTTATGTGTAGGATTAAAATCACTATTTCTCAGCTCAAATTAAAATTTTCTCGTAGGTACATACCATTAATCATGAGCTCCAAAAGGGGCGGGGGGTACAGTTTTGGGTGTAAAGTACGGATTGTTGTTGTTCAGTGTAGTACAATATTCTAATCAGTATTAGCCTGTTGATGAATATTTCAGTCTAGTTGAAAGTGATACTCAAAATATTATTTTCTACTTTATAAACTATGGCTCTTGCAATTTTCAGTCATATGTTTGAACTTCATAATTCTTGTTTGTCAAAAAATTACATTATATTTTGTTTTGTGTTTTCCACAGCTCTCCAACAGAACGAGAGCATCTTTTATAGAGTTCTATGAATTTTAGTTAAAGTTATACTCCATGTTCTTTCTGAAAGTATATTTGTATGTCCTCTTAATGGTTTGACATACTTTATTTTTTAGGTCTTTTCTTCAAATGTGTAGGATGGAAAAGGAAAAGGTGAATTTTTGCACAGGTACAAATTTTACGGAAGCCACATACAAACCATAGAAAGTCCTACGGGCTGTAGTAAGGCAGTCGTAGGATTAACTTGATTTTGAGAAATTTCAAGTCTCTGATGTTTGACCTACGAATGAATAGGAAGAGTCATAGAATGATCTAGGAGCTCTAGAATGGACCCATAGAGATAATCCAGACTTAGAGAAATTTTGGACTTGGACTTCGGTTCTACGGATTGGCTCTACGAGGGATAAAAAGGAACATGACCTATAGCAAGGTTTAGTTGAAGTTTCTTAGGATTTTTAGCTCCAATAACAGATTCTACGGTTGACCAGGACGATCCACAGAAAAACCTACGGATCGGTGGTCTAAGCCATAGACTTGTCCGACAGGTTTTAATTAAGGGTATTTTTATCTTTTGCTCTCCAACTAACACCTAAAATGCATCATTTTGGCCATATAACTACCCCTATAACCGTTTTTTCTCCTAAGACTAAGCCTAAATTCCCTCATTCACTCAATTCTCCCAAAACTCTCAAGTCTTCTTCACTGAAATTCACTCTAAGTGATCAAAGGTGAAGAGCTAGGGTTTCAAGTGTCCAGGTCTAATTCTCCTTGCATTCTTAGGAATTTTACTATCAAGGTATGTGGTAATTCACCAATGAATTCCTTCCATCCATTTGGTCCCAAAAGAATCTCAATCCAATTCAACTTCACCCTATTCTCTTAGGGTTTCATGTGATTCTCCATGGGTTCAATTCACTGTGATTCAATTACTTATATTCAATCTTACTATGCATGATTTGACTCAATTATATGGTTTTCAATTGATTCATATGGATGCATGCCTAGGACTATTTTATTAACATGAATTATGCTTATGAACTTTTAACTTATGATTATGAAAGCTATGCATATTTTATGAAAAGGATGATCTATGAACTATGGATGCTTTGAGATAAGTATCAAGGAATTGGGAAAGTTTTTCTCACATATGAATGAAATTATGATTTAGATGCTTAGAAAGATAAGTGTCTATTATGAAGAAGTTTATGAAATCATAATTTGAATGAGATACACTAATATAAACTTATGATTGGATTGGTAATCTTAATTGTGCCTTTACAAGTATTTTGTTATGATTATAATTATGTCTTTTCCGAGAGAACATTGAGATGGAGGTTCTCCTATTAGTAGAGGTCAAGTCTCTACACGAAATGTCCTTGTCACTTAACTATGTGCCCTCATAGAATTGTCTTAAATGACCTTAGCTAGTGGATCCACTCTAGCAGAGAATGAATATGACGGAATTCTACTTTGGCAAGTAGATTCTCCATTTCAGTGTGAGGGTCATATCGAATTCCATGGTATAGCTCACATGGTCTTATTGTCGGTTAACAGTAAATATCCCACAAATGAACTATGTTTCTTCCAAGGTTATATGAAATCTTCTCAAATGCTTTAAAGTATGCATTAACCTCGTATATGATTTATGATTTCTTTATAAAGGCTTTTATCACATGTTACTTGGTCTTGCATATCGTGTTAAATTCATTACGCTATCATGATCTACTTTTTCATGCATTTTCGCATACTTAGTACATTCACTGTACTAATGGATATTTGTGACTATATTATATCATAATATAGGTTGTGACGCTCCTTTTCCCGCTCGTGGTTATCTTGGATTGCTTTGCTAGTACATTGGATTGGGGAGTCATCCATCAGAGGACAAGACCATTGATATTTTATTTCTTTTATTGTCTTTTCATTTCAGACTTGTACATACCAATCACTCTTATGATGTTAGAATAGTGTGTCAGACTTAGTAGTATTCTACACTTATGATCATATTTCTTTTATAATATGAGATTTATGTTCCCTATCTCTCTTGTTGTATTTCTTTTACATCATGCTTTTGGCAAGTGGATTGTTTAGATTTTCTCAGGATCCTATTCTCTATGTCACATCTAGGATGTACATTGGGTCATAACAAAATGCCTCAATAGGCACTGCCAAACACACGCATTGCCAGTCTGAATCTTTATAATGACCTTTCTAGTCATTTTCTCCTTCTTGCATTCTTTTCGCCGTCTAGAGATTTTCTATAGCGACCCAAACTCATTTATGACTTTCTATGACTGCCGATTTGGTCACCTAGTCATTCATTTATATTTTGTGCAAGTTTCCATGTTTTGGAGCTTTTAAAACTTGAATGGTTGATTTTGATTAAAATATTAGGAAGACACCCTAAAAATATAATTCTGACGGTTCTATTAGCTTTGGGATGCCAAGTTTTGTTTAGAAGGTCCTTTTGTGCAGAATCTTGAGTCCTGATAGTACCTACCATAACCAACTAGTAGGTAAGCCAACTTGTAGCCCGAAACGACTAACAACAGACATACTGGGTAGAAACAACAACTAACAAGTGAAAAGGAAATTACAAAAAGCCACAGAATGAAAACAATAACAAATCCTAACTAACAAGCACATGAGCTAAAGAAAAAATGAACAGTAAAATAAATAACAAACTAAAACCTAACTAAACCCCATAAGCACAAAAGGTACAGTCGTGCACAATTTCAAGTAAATAACCCAAACGAACCCCATAAGCCCGATGGATACACAGAAGACCTAAGGGACTATTAGATAAGATTGAGATCACTTCCATAAGTATCATGACCATCCACAGACTCATAGTGCAGTAAAGGCAGCCCAAGAAGCAAAAAAAGTCACCAAGTCAGGACTCAACCTGACTAATAGAGCTATGAACACACTTGAACCAAGGCTAAAAGATGAGTTAGGGGATCGAACCTGACTAAGGATGTTTTCCAAGGCTTCAAACCCCACTAATAGAAGGTGTGCTAAGGACTCTAACCCATCTAATAGAAGGTGTGACAAGGCCTCGAACTCGGCTAGAAGTGAGTACACATGAGCCTTGAACCTAGGATAAAAAGAAATCACACGAACCTCGAACAGTAGAAAGATAACTTCAAAACACTAAATTCCATCTGCTTACTCCCAACCGGTACATACCGTAGAACAAAAGCAAATCTAGCGTCGCCAAGGATCTACTACAGCTCCAAATCCAAAACTCGACCCAAAACAGCCAGATAAAGCCAGAAATAACCCACAAACATGTCTGGGTAACTACCCAAGATAAATTATGGATGAAAAGGATCATAAAGATTGAATTTTCACCTAGACAAGGATCACACTATCAGACTTAAGTCTTCTATATTAGTCTACATGAAGCTAAGTCGTCCAAAGTGACATCGGAACAATCCAAAGGCCTAACGGCTCTAAAATGCAGGTCTTAAGCAATCACTAGTCTAACCCTAGACTAAGGCCAATAACAAGATACTAATGATCACAATCAACTACAAAATGATCTACAAAGTGATAACCAAAAGGCAAGGCATGATCACATAACAAGAATAGGCATACTAGAACATCCAAAATATACTAGAAAAATACCTAAGGCATGATTTCTAATAAATAAGCATGATCAATTACATCCCAGCCCCAATCCCAGAAATTCAACATGAATTTGCATTCATAAGATCAATCTAAGGACTAGGAATCCAATGCCCACCTCAATGAAGACCGCACATGCTCCAAAATCATGATTCCAAAGCTTTCTCTTTCCAAACTGCTTCCTATCGCTTCCATGTTATCAGAAACAAGATCACAATGTCAAAATGGACGTTTTGACTAAAAATAACAACAACTGGAGATGGAACTAAAAATTAAATAAAAATAGGAATGTGGACTGGTGTTAGGAATCCCAAATTTGACTCCATCAATAGGTCCTAACTTTCTTACTAAGCTTGTGTCCCAAAATGGGACACAAATCAATGCTCGAAAAAGGAAAATTCAATACATGCACAAAAATCAACTCAAAGAACGCCATTAGGAACTTGGCAATTCCCTAAGGTCAAAATTTACCTAAAAACATGCTCCCCTTACTTCCCCAAAAACTTCAATACGGAGCCACACAAAATCCAGTGGTTCATTCTTTCTTATTACAAATGGAATATATACGATTATGAATCAAAAGAAATCCAAGTAAAGACACTTATGATAACCCAAAATATTAAGAAACTCAATGCGAAGGGGGTGACGTGAATACCTTTAGACTTAAAAATATTAATCAAGTAGTTGGCAAATATGAAGGTTTTACTTTCATGATTCAATTGAACTAACTTGACCTTTATATAAGAAACACTACATAGGTGGTGCCTTAAAAGCGAGGGGAGTTTTAGCTTCACATACCTTGAATGATTTTGTTGAAAATGATGACACCACAAATTCCAGACAACTCAACGTACGAGGGTGTAGTCTTTCACATAACCAACCACTATCTTCCACCACTCAATTATGATCAATCGATTCAACACAGTTAATTGTAAAATAATATACACATGTTCATCAATAATTTGTACGTTCCTTAATAATTCATTCCAATACTTTCCACTTATACCCAAAACTAATCCAATTTTTAATTATCATTTGAAGTGAATTCCTTATTTAATTTTCCAACTTACAAGATTCAATCTTAATTATCCCCATAAGTAGAAACACCCAAAAATACCACTTTTATAAAAAAATCACTATTTGTCTTCTTCCGTTTCAAAGAACCATAAATCATCACAAAATTCATTTTGAAAGCTAGTGCAACAATTCAAGTTAAATGATGATTTTCACTTTACGCTACATCCCAAATAAGTAATCCATAATTATATTCAAGTGTGTGTTAGAGAATTTACCTATTTGAAATCAACCCAACTTGAGTTTTTGATGAATTTCATAAATTCTTTAATGAAGACTACCGCTTGTATAAGATTTAGGTCCCTATACGCCTTCTTGTTTATGAGAATAATTGTTTGTCGATGAAATCACCATCTCACTGCAGTTCATGAAGCGCCTTTTTTAAACTACTCTTTTAGCTCCTTCAACTGGGCATGTTCAATTCTATAAGGTGGAATTGATATGAACTACCTATCGAGATCTACATCAAAACAAAAGTTGATTTCTCTAACGAGAACTAATCTTGGAAGTTTCTCAGGGAACACATCACGATATTCACTCACCATTGGTACTGACTAAAGTGTTGACACATGCTTCTCAGCTTCAAGGTCTCTTACTCTAATGAGGGGATATAAACACCCATTCGTAATAAGCTTTTTGTGCCGTAAAATAAGAAATATACTTTACTCTATGAATCAGAGCATTACCCTTCCACTATAGGACTAGCTCTCCTAGAATGTGGAATCAGTCAATCTTGGATCGGCAATCAATAGTAGCATAACAAGAGGGCAACCAATTCATACCCATGATTACATCAAAGTCAATCATTTCCAGTTCAATAAAGTTAGCTAATGTATCTCATCCATATATTGGCACTATACAATCATAATAAACCTACCTATCTATGATAGACTTTCCTACTAGAGTCGATACTCCAAATGGTTCACATAACAACTTTGGCTGTATTTCAATCTTTTTAGCAACAAATAGATTAATGTATGATAGAGTATCTCACGGGTCTATCAAAATGAATACATCATGTGAGAAAATTGATAAGGTGCATATGAACCTGTTTGGGGATGCCTCTGAATCCTACCTACCAGCTAATCCAAATATACGATTTGGGTTGACGCTTGAAACAACTCCTCTATCGCTACTAGATCCTCAATTTGATGGTACATGCGGACCATGAGAAGACAAATGTGTTGTAAACCCTACGAGCTGTGATCTATCACGATTATTTCTATCTATGAGTTGTGATCAATCTAGAAGTATATGACCCTCTACACCATACTAATAATTCCCTCCATGAGTTTGGACATATTGTCTACAGGTAGGTCGAGGTGGTAATTTATGACCGGTACCCTTCTAAGGTTGAAGCTCTGGTGCCCTAAAGTCTAACCCTGATCATATCTATGTATCAAAAATCACATTGGATTATTAAATATGGAGCGTACTGCTGACTGAGTCTCTTTAGCTTGCCTTGGCTTATTGAAGCTCCATGGCTTCCCTTATACTGGCCAACCATCGTAGCCTTCCTACTCTAGTCTCTCTTCATTTCTACTTCACGATTATGTTGTTCCTCTTCTAGTTGCTGAGAATATTCCATAATCCTTGCTATATCCAAATCCTTATTCAGGGCAGCAACCAAGAGAATATCCTTCATGAAATCTGTGAGGCCACCTACAAAGTGATGAATCCTTAATGTCTGGGTACTAACTGACTCTAGAGAAAGTTAGTAAAATTGTGTATATCTCATGCTATACTCTATGACACTAAGATCACGCTGCTTTAGATTAGAAATTCATCTACCCTTTCTTCTCTAAGCTCTAATGGGAAAAAATGATCTATGAAGGTCTTTGAAAAGTCTGCCCTGACCACTGGGGAAGCATTTTGGCCCCTTTAAGCTTCACACAGTTCATACCAAGCAATAGCAACATCATTCAAGTGATAAGAAGACACTTACACAACATATATGTCTGATACATTCATCACCTTACAGATTATATGAGTCTCATCAATGAATTCTTGAGGGTCCTTAACAAGGTTGTAGCTTGTAAAGACTGGCGGATTTATACGAAGAAAATCTCAAATCCTAAATCCAGTTGCCTCTCGCTAAGTATCATTAGGTACATACACACTCTGTCTCTAGGCCAGAGCAACTACCAACAGAGGGAAAAACTGTATCACCTCTCTCATATCCTATTCTAAAGAACCCAATGGTTATATAGGAACTACTGATGACACTATTGGAGGTGCAGAAACTCATGCATGTCCTTCTTTACCGAGAACCTGAGGTATTAAAATCATAGAACTCGACAACCATTCTCCAGCCCTTGTCTAATCAACAGATACTCAAGACTGCTCTATAGTGGCTACCTACTAAAGGGTTCCAGTAGTAGCCACCTAGACTACTTAATATTTATGTGTAACAAACATGATCTGTATCAGAAATAGGCAGAATAAGTTAGAAATAACTTTCTATGACTTGTCTCTATCGCACAATCTAGATTACAAAAAGGAAAAATTTCCTAAATGCCTTTGCAATCCCTTAATTGTAAATGTTGAGTGAAATACATTAATAAATAAGGTCTTACTTGTCACAGCTTCATAAAATTGTTGGGACACCTGTACCTAGACTCTGTTACCAAGTTTGTCATGCCCCAAAATAGAGGATGGATAAGAACCGTATGGATACCTGATCTACAAATAAGCTATGACATGTAAAAAGTTATAAACTAATAAGTGAGAGGAATAATCAATACATCCTAAATATACCATCTATAAAGTTATCTGGGGAAAAACTATATAGTACAATACATCACAATGTCTAGGAGCCTCTAAAAGATATGATGCATCATACTACTAATAACTCATCAGACCATGACTTACGCAACTAGCAACCTGTACATATAACAAAAGTACTTGACATAAGTTGGCTCTGAGTAGAGATGGAGCTCACCAAAACATAAGCTGAAGTTGACATAAGAAGCTAACGTGGGATATCTTCTCCCATATGAGCCTAATCGTGCATTTACAACGAAATGAAGCACCCCATATGCAGGGACGTCAATACATAAAGAACATGTATTTGTATGTAAAGTAGACTGAATAACAGATACACATGTATGAAAGTTCATATGAACCAAAAGTTAAATCTGAAGAATTAGGAACATGTAAGGATTTTATACAAAATATACAATGGTAACCTATGCACCAACTTCATTAGTTCATCATATAATATCCTAAGCAGTGCTCATTATATTATGATACCTATAGTTTGGCTAAGTGAGGTACTTTAATTATTCCTATTCAAAGGATCACGTGATGGCCAATCAAAGGTGATCCACATTAAAAATAAGGCATAAGTTTCCTGAAGGCTCATCTCTATGTTTCTACCCATATATTGTAATCACAGTATGGCAGGAGGTACTCCCATCAGTGGGCTCACTATGAGGGTCAGCCCGTAGGCCATATGTACCATGTAATGTCTTAAGACAAGGAGAACTAGAACGTGATATTCCAACTGACTCCAAATGCAAATAATTCCACAAGGGTAGGTACGCCACAACATTCAGGTTCACTATAATGGTTTAGTCCCTATTTTGTGCACAGAATCACATTTCATGAGTGTGTCAAGTAAAACCTATGAATACCCACCCGTTGCTATATTTTATCAAATAACGCCTTAGAAAACCTATTACAGTACTAATCATTAATACTGTAAAAGTAGTTCTCTTGTTTTTATTCCATCTCATGATCTAAATGAGTCGCACACACACCCTAGTACATGTTCCTCGACTCTAAGGGCACCCCGAAGAGCGGGGGATTTCATGACATTTCTTATTGGTTGTGTTGTATTTTTAATAAGTTGTTTAATAGTTGGCATGTTGAATGATATACAGAATATGATTGGTCGGTTTAAAATTGATCCTAACTGAATGATGGTGAATTATTTCTATTTAATAAATTTAACGATAAAATCTCCAATCACATATTTGCACGAAATCCATGTTATTTTCCTTGAACCGCTACAAAATCATCAATTACATTAATTTGTGCTAAAGGTCAACTAATCAAGTAATGTTTATGTATCGTAACTAAATTTCCAATTATTATATCAACTATCTAAATGCTACTTCTCACTTTGGCTTATAAGTAAGGTACTTATATCCTTACCTCCTTAAGCATAACTATCTTATGGTGGTTCATTCTTGTTTGATAAAAATGACATATACCATTATGAATCATAAGAAATCCAAATAAAGATACTTATTATGACCCAAAATGGTAAGAAACTTAACTGGAAGGGGGTGACATGAATACCTTTAAACATATACAATTAATCAAGTAAGTTACAAATATGAAGATTTTACTTTCACGATTCAAGTGAACTAACTAGACCTTTATATGAGAAACATGTGACATAGGTGGTTGCCTAAAGGCCAAGGGAGTTTTAGCTTTAGATACCTTGAATGATTTTGTTGCTAATGATGATACCACGAATAACAAACAAATCAATGTATGACGGTGTAGTCTTCATATCAGAACCCTCTAGCTTCCACCACTCAATTACGATAAATCAATCCAACATAGTTAACTACAAAATAATATACACATGTTCATCAATAACACATAGGTTCATCAATAATTCATTCCAATATTTTCCACTTATACCTAAGATAATCGAATTTTTAATAATCATTCTAAGTAAATTCTTTATCTAATTTTTCAAATTACAATGTTCAATCCCTTTCAAAGAGCCCTAACTCATCACAAATCCCATTTTGAAAGCTAGTGCAACATTTCTAATTAAATGGTGATTTTCACTTTACACTACATCCCAAATAAGTAATCTATAATTATATTCAAGTGTGAGTTAGAGAATTTACCTATTTGAAATCAACCCAACTTGAGTTGTTGATGAAATTCTGAAATTCTTGAACAAAGATTGTCGCTTGTATAAGACTTAGGTTCCTATATGCATTATTGTTTATGAGAATAATTATTTGTTGGTGAAATCACCAATTCGCTGTAATAGCTGAAGCACGGCGGCAGAAAGCACTTCGTGCTTCTGGAAATTCCAAAAAAACTGCTTAACCTAAGCATTCTATAGAAAGAATTGAAGGGTGACCCCACTAACCCACATGTCAATTAATGACTAATGTAAAAGAAATGGTCACTTTACCATTTTTTTCTTTCATTTACTTAGTTGGTAATATATCTATCTATCTATCTATACTACCTTATGAGCATGAACTCACAAGCTTGAAAGTTAAATTACTTAAATACCCCTAACTTAAAAATAAAACCTAATTAGAAACATTGAAAGTTAAATTACATAAATACTCCCAACTTAAAAATAAAACATAATTGAAAACACCACTTCCCTAATGGCTAACAACAGTAATTTTCTGCGCTGGACACGCCTTCCCAATAGTCGCCACTCCCAACTATGACATTCTGTACAACCACCAACGTCCCTTCCCTAACAGGTGCAACTGCTCATTTTTCTCTCTTTAAAACCATAAACCTTGAACGCAATCCTGCATTTTTTCTGCATTTAACGAACCGGTATGGCCTGCTACATATGCTTGTCCCATCGTACACCTTACTTACTCAAGCCTTAGTATACAATGTTTCTCTATACTACCTTAAAAGCATGAACTCGCAAACTTGAAAGTTAAATTACTTAAATACCCCTAACTTAAAAATAAAACCTAATTAAAAACACCACTTCGCTAATCGCTAACAATAGTAATTTTCTGTGCTGGGGATGCCTTCCCAAGAGTCGCCACTCCCAATTATGACATTCTGTACAGCCACCAACTTCCCTTCCCCAACAGGTGCAACTGCTCATTTTTCTCTCTTTAGAACCATAAACCTGCATTTTTTTTGCATTTAACGAACATGTATGGCCTGCTACATATGCTTGTCCCATCGTACACCTTACTTACTCAAGCCTTCGTTTACACTGTTTCATATATATACTGTCATTAAACCTTATGCACAGTATTTTCAAGAAACCATTGATCCATCTCCCGCTCAAAACAATCAAACATTGGAATAGTCTTTAGTTAGATTGCTCGCTGCCGTTTAGAAGCTGTAAGTTCCATCGTACCTATTTGATACTCATTTTTATTTGCAAATTACATATTCTCACTGTAAATTACCTATTTGATACTCATGTTTATTTGAAAATTACATGTTCTCGCATAAATTTCTGCTATTCTTTAATTTATTCATCAAACATATGGAAATCTCACACCCTGAACTCCACCTCAATTGTATTTGTTCCTAACTTTGGCATTGTCACATTAAACTTGCTACATCCTTTAGGCTGTTAGTTTCTTCGCAGCAACCAAAATATTTAAGTGTACATAATGGGTAGCCCTAACACACACAACCACACTATGGGTGTATTACACATGATAGTTTCTCAGCACGCCAAAAGAATCTCCAATTTGGGGTGCCTCTCGATCTGGTGGAAGAATATTAAATGAACCATTATCTTGAGCAGTCACACATACTGGCCATTTTCTGATAAAGAATTAACCACTGTCAAACACACAAATAAGTAGGACAATGAGGTTCCCTTGTGTATGGAGCACTATTAATCTGATTGAGTGAACCCGAATAATCGATTAGATTGCCTTGTGTATTAAAACAAGATGCTTATGCTGCCATATAATGATGAAAAGGTATCATGATTCTGAGGAATCCACACCCATCAGATGGTCTATGCAATGCGACATGATCGATTTGAGAAGGTTTTGACAAGAACGTCATACACGTGGAAATAACAACGGAACAATATGCTACAAAACAAGTGCTTATTCCAAAAATACCATTATCACCACCAGAGGATGAACGATGTCAATTTAAGTTCATTTGGAAGCAATTTCCAATACGTCTATATTTTGTAATGACTATAAACAAAGCGCAATATCAAATGTTGGATTATATTTTGTAATGACTATAAACAAAGCACACTATCAAATATTGGATTACATCCACTGCAACATGTTTTCTTGCATGGTCCAACTACACGTAGCATTTTCAAGGGAAATATTAATAGTTCCGACGAAAGTATTGGTTATGATAGAAAGATAGAAGGATAGGGACATACATAGGAAATATAATATACAAGAAAGTATTAGGTGAGATACAATTGATAACATTTGAAAAGTGTCATGCAATTGGGAAAAAAATAACATTACATGAAGCTAATGAAAATCTCATTGTTTGTATTCATAGGTTCGGTTGAATAAGTGATGAGATGGCAATCATCATGCAACTTTGGAAAAGAATGCTATTTTCGTGTAGACAAATTTAGCGATATTTGCGATACAAGTGACCAAATACTACTGAAATGTAGCCTGAACTGCTTGACACCATTAATCTGAGTCGCAAATGATGATTCAAGATCAATTAGAAAGTTACAAATTTTCTAAAGCTTCAGCGCCAAGATGTCTGTGGAATTAATAAGAAACATTGTAAAAGGCGTATATATACTACTCCAGAGTTATATGAATCTCAAACTATTCATACACGTGCAACACACGTGTGGTAAATCTAGTGTATATATATATACATATATTAATGTTGCACTCTTCCTTAAAATATGCTCACTTAATTTAAATCATATAATTATTATGACAATATATCAAATGTTCCATTTAACTTGGTAGCGAGCGACATTTCATTTCCCTTTGCGAATATTATTTGCATCTCCTACAATGAAATTCTTAAATACAAATAATTATGGAACATTCAAAATCCTTAATTTTGTATATAGTCCTCCACCTAAACCTTTATAGCTTAATGGATATATATTCACTTAGTAATAAACATAATTCAAACTTTGAAATGCTACACCAAGCCTATGAGAACACGCCACAGGCCTCACAAACACAAAGACTAAGACCACTGGTCACAATAAACGCGGCCAGGAGCGTGTGAATGCAAAGAGGAAATATGACTGCATCAGCTGATGAACATCATCTAGTTTTTCGTAACAGAAAAATGCCCGATGGGGTACTCAAAATTCATTCAGAACCCCGTGCATACAAGCGACATATGATACCCTATCAAATTATATATTTTTGGACTCAATGGAATTTTCAAAACTTTCAACCCAAGTCAACCGTTAAAGTTACAAGAACTCTAAAGCATGAAAACTTGCACAAAATTTGTAGGACAACTAGGTGACCACACTATCAGTCCCAACAAGTCATAAATGACTTAGGGTTGCTATAGGAATGCTATATACACAGAAAAGAATTATGAAAGGATTAAATGATCGAAAGGTTCTTCACAACATCCACTACTAAAAGGAATTTCATCTATGAAAGTAGGAGTCAAGTAGTACCAGAAGGCTCAAACAAGTGGGGAAAATGCTCTCACATTTCATGCTCTGTCTCCCAGATAGCCTCCTTGACTGGACGATGCCTCCAATGGACCTTAACCACAAGAATGGCTCTAGAATGAATGTGTCACACATCTCTATCTAGAATAGCAACTGGATCCTCTACGAAGGTCAAACAGTCATCCAACCCAATCGAGTCATACTGGTGCACATGAGACATAACAAAAACATGTTGGCGAAGCAGAAAAATGGGATAGATAGATGAAAATGCAGGCAGTAGGGCCAACTCATAAGCGACTTCACCAACTATCCACCTATTCTCATATGGTCATATATACCTTGGGATAAGCTTTCCCCACCCCCAAATCGCGACACTCGAAGGAATACTTGGTCACCAAGTCAAAATCACAAAGGCAAATGCATATGGTCAACATTACTCTTATGCTTACTCTGAGTTAACATAATTCTATCTTGATTCATCCACACACAATATAAGGCCTCTTGAAGCAAATCAGTACTATGCGAACTAGGCTTCAAAGACCGAAACCAATCAACCATAGTGTAACACCCCGACCTATGCTAGAGCCTAACGTGTAGTCTAGTAGCCTAATGAAGTTTAAACGTAAGGTTAATGTCCTAAAATAATTTTCCTAAGTTAGTACTAGAGTTGTAACGCCTAAACGTCAAGGCACGATTCCCTGGTACCCCCCAAGGGTCCATGAGAAGGATCAAATGGGAGGTCCAAAAAGCTGTCAAAACCATCCTAAACCACGCTTGGGCACCCACGCTTCGTGTGTGAAACAACACCTCGTGGATGGGAGCCGTGGTTCGAGACTTAGTCTCCCAAAGGCTGGCCCCCAATTACTGATGAGTCCACAAATTGGACTCATTTAGGGATTATTTTGATGTAAATAGTGTCCTCAAATGCTTATTTTATCTCAATATCTGATGAAAACTCTTAAGTTTCAGGTATTTGAATTTTGAGTGAAAGCATGGACACTTACCAGCAAAAAGGAACAAAAAGGTTGAAAAGAACGAAGAAACTGAAGCCTGAGCTTTGCCAAGCACACTTGGCGAGTCACCAAAGGGACACACTTCGCCTTTTGTCCCAGCACGTCGAGCCCTGAAGGAAGAGGATCAACTTGGCGGAGAAAGGAGCAGTCGGCGCTACGCCGAATAGTTTCGCGAAACAGTGCTATACCACCCAATGGTTCAGGAGGCAAAGATGATGTAGGCAAGCACAAAAGGCGATGAACTAGATGATGGGTGAATCGCCGAGTCGATCGGTGATTCCCACTAATCTCGCCGAAAGATCCGCTACAACACTATTTTCTGAAACTTATAAATACTAGCTCTCTATTTGTTTTAAGGACCAATTATCAATTATCATTAGTTTGGAACATTAATCCTAAGTTTTAGGTTTTCATATTTTACTCTCAAGTTTGTAAGGGTTTTTGGAAGACTTGAAGAAGGAAGGGTTTCATCTTCCTTAAATTGGAAATGGGTCTCCTTGTTTCTTCTTTCTTTGCTCAAATAAAGACTTATTCCTCTATACCCATTTGATTTCCTCATCATTGAAGGTATAATTTTCTATTTCTTGATGTGTGGCTAAAACGCCCCATTCTTCGGGTGTGATTTAGCAAATATGTGTTGATATTATTGTTGGGTCTTTTTTGCTGATAGGTTAGATGTATTTTAATGGTGATTTGACCTAGTGGTTGTGGTTTAATTTAATGGGTTTGTAGTTGCAAATACAAAACCACCCATGTGTTTTCGGCTTGCTCGAGAGAGAGGTCGTGAAACCAAGACCACTAGACTGATGGCCTAAAGAGTGGGTCGACATGAGGTTCAGCTCGAGAGGGTGAGCCCTAGTCCCATATTCTAACACTCAGCTCGAGAGAGTGAGTAGGGTAAATTGAAACGGGGTAAATTGCTCGAGAGAGTGAGTAGGGTAAATTGAAACGGGGTAAATTGCTCGAGAGAGTGAGTAGGGTAAATTGAAACGGGGTAAATTGCTCGAGAGAGAACTTATTTTCATCTAAAGCTTAGCCTAGTCACTATTATCTTGCAAATTTCCTATCGAAAGCTTGTACCCAACAATTTATATCAATTTGTATTGCGGTCACACCCCAAGAACTTCTCCCCATACTTGATTCCCTTTACTTTTTACCATTTTTATTATACTTGTGACAAAACCCCCCATCAATATTTGACACTTTTGTGTCGCCCCCTTAATTTAAAATGTTTTACTCGTAAATCTCTTTAGCTACAACTAATTAGAATGAAATTCTAATTAACTACATATTCTCGAAACCGCTCCCTTAGGACACGACCCTAACCCTTGGTTGGGTTACTATATTGTCGACGATCGTAGACACTCAAATCGTAGGTTAGTTTCGTTGGTCACGATAAGCATCACCCCTCTATAAAACAAACCACGGACAGACAGGATGGTCCATGGACACATCCACGCTCCGTGGTTTGGGGTCTGTGGATCATGACTGGGAAAAACTGTCTAGGTTCGACCTAAGTGGGGTTAGTTTGGTAAATTACTAATTAATTAAGTTAGAGTGGGGGTGGTTATTATTAGTTATTTTAAGTATATTAAGTATTTTTAACTATTAAACAAGTCTCTTAACTCCTTACAATTCACAAACTCAAAATAAGAAACGAACTCTTCTCTCCTAAAATTCTCTCTCTAGACTCCATTGAAGAACAAGGTCAAAGCTCAAGCTAGGGGTTCAACAACAAGTCTTTCTTCTCTGATTTTTTCAGGATTTCAACCTAAGTATGGATGCTCTTTATTCTTGGGTAGCTATCCCCCAAGAAGTCCATTCAAAGTGTGTTTTTAAGAGTTCCAAAATCTAGGGTTTTATTCTAAACATGGGTCTTCTTCCAAAATGATTTCTATTGTTCAATTATGATCTATTGTGATTAATTATGATGTTTTATGGTTATTGTTGTAGTATTGATGGTTTTTAATAAAAATCTCTCTAGGACCCATGGTTTCCCTTTCTTCCTAAATTGTGAACTAAGATGTAGCTTGATTGGCCATGGAAGTTGGTAATTGATTATGTTTATGTTTAATTGATGGCTGAATCATGAAATCTCTCTATCTATTGGGATAATTCTATAATGTTAGGGTTGATGTTGATTCATGGCCTTGAAGGGCAATTGGCTAGGGCTTGTATATGTTGATGTTGATTGTATATGAGTATGTGATTTACTTAGATAGTAATGATCCTATATATAAATGTGTAATTGTGGTATTGATGCAAGATCCTTATTCCCTATACCCTATACACTTGATTTTTGTATGAAGTATGTATGCATGTTTATGAGAAGCTTGTGGTTTTGCTTGAAAGAACATTCTCATGATCACAATACTACTACAATGTGAAAGGTTTACTCACATGCTAATGTTTCTAAAGTGAAAGGAACATTCTCACTCAAAGAAACCTATGAGCTATTATGATGATATGTTGACATGAGTGTCTAATACACTCTCTTGTGACTAGGAACCTAAGTAAAGGCTAATTGTGACTTTTAAAGGGAATAATGCTTATCACCAAGAGGACATGAAAGTGAGATGGGGGCGTTTACGTTTAGCAAGTCTGGCTTCCCAATGTAGGATATCTCATGAGATGGAAACCTTCTAAGTTTAGCAAGTCCGCATTTCTAGTTGCAATCTCCTTGTCCCATAACTATGTGCCCACATAGGTCTTATCTAGTGGATCCACCTAAATAGCTAAAATGTACATTCTACCTTAGGCAAGTAGAATACCTCTTTTCAGTGTGGCGGTAGAACACCGGATTCCATGTAGCTCACATGGTCTATGTTGGTTAATTCAATCCTTCCCTAAATTAATATGAATGTGATCTATGGTAAGGACATTTACTTTAAATATGACCTCTTAAGGGGTATTACTTATGTGACTTCACTTATGCATTGCACAAGTAGACTCTAAGAGGGGTTATGGTAAGGTTCTTTTATATTATGATGACTTATGAATAATGCATGAAAGGTATGCATAGATGTTATGAACATGAATGTCTTCACTTTTATGTATACCGATGGTAACCTAAATGTGATACTTAGCATTTGGTAGGGTTATGGGATCTTACCTTTGCATTGCACTAGTGTGGCTTTGGGTTGCTCATATGCGAATTGGCTTATGTTTCTTTGTAAATGTGCATAATCGTTTCTAAAATTGACTAAATGCATGATTTCAACTAAATGTCCCTTTTATGCATGTTTTAAGAATTTTGTGCATGGCACCCATACTTGGTACAATTAATTGTGCTAACCTGTATTTTCTACTTTACTATGAGTGTAGGTGTCGGTCGTTGATACTTACTACTTCTTTCAAGGTGAAGCTTGGGTAGACTATTCCCTAGGCTTGGTGAGTCCTCAAGTTCGAGGACAAGTTGCTATTGATTCTAGTTTCTAGTTTACTTCCTATGTTCAAGACTATATTGTATTTCTTATATTTGGAGACTTTATTGATGTGAGGGCTTAGACCCTAATTGTACTCTTATGTTTAGATGGTGATTGAGACAAGTCTAGTTCATATTTTCCTTTATGCAAGAAGTTGACTTCTAGTGTAAAAGTTTTTAATTTTTTTGTATTTTTCAATGTCTTTATGTGATGATGACGCTAAGGGCTTGTTTGCGACCCCTTTAGGGTCAATTATGCCGTGTCACGCCTAGGGGATACTCTTGGGTCGTGACACATAGAGGGAAAATGCCTATCATATAAGGCCTCAAAATGGGCCAACTGAATACTCGAGTGGTAGTCATTATTATACGCGAACTCCGCCAAAGTCAAAATTGGTCCCACTAACCATCAAATATAACATATAGGCCCACAACATATCCTCCAAAATATAAAAAGTGCACTCCAACTACTCATCGGTCTATGGATGAAAATATGTTCTAAGATCAACATGGGTACCCATCTCCTAAAACGTCCTCTAAAAGCTGGAAGTGAACTAAGAACCTCTATCTTAAATGATGGATATTGGCACCCTCTGAAGATAAATTATCTCCCAAATGTAGACATGAGCTAACCTCTTCACACTGAATGATGATCGAACGGGTAGTGAGTTTGGTGACTTGGTCAATCGACTAATGATGACCCAAATACTTACAATACCTCTAGAAATCTGTGCCAATCCCATAACAAAGTCCATGGTGATGTGCTCCCACTTCCACTCTAAAAGGGGAAATCTCTGAAACTCACCATCAGGCCTCAAATGCTCAATTTTCACCTATTGGTGATAAAAGAAACAGGACACGTAGCCTAAAATATCTTCCTCATGCATCTCCACTAGTTGTGCTACCTCAAATAATGATGCATCCTTGTAATGCTTGGATGAGTAGTATATCTAGAACCATGGGCCTCATAAAGAATAAACTGAATCAAATCCCTAACTCTAGAAACACAAAAATGGCCATCAAACCTCAACACTCTATTAGAATATAAGGTAGCCTATCGACATCACCTTGAAAAACCTAATCTCGAATAGCCATCGAGGCCTCATACTCAAACTGACAACCATAGATCCACTCCAACAAAGATGACTCAACCCCAACATAGGCTAACACCCGTCTAGAATCTGAAACATCGAGTCGAATAATCCTATTGGTGAAATACTAAATGAATAAATCCCAAGGTCGCTTTGTAGAAGAAAGGCAAGTTAGACTACCCATACTCACTGCCATCCAATTCAAGGAATCCGCTACTATATTTTTGTATTCCACATGGTAGAAAATAGAGAGGTTCGAGTATTTCAGAAGCTCAATCCACCTACGATGCCTGTAATTAAGGTCCTCTTAGATCATAATGTAATGATGACTTGTGACTAGTGTAGATTTAGCATCGGACCTCATGCATGTAGTGCCTCTAAATCTTAAGCGTGAAAACTATCGTCGCCAACTCAAAATCATGAGTGGGGTAGTCGCACTTGTGCACCTTAAGTTTCCTTGATGTATAAGCTATAACATAGCTATGCATCATAAACACACAACCCATGCCAATGTCGAAAGCATCACAATACACTGTGAAGCCCTCGCCCTCAACTTGAAGAGTCAAAACAAGAACTGTAGTAAGCAACTCCTTGAGCTTTAAAATGGTCAACTCCCACTCCTTAGACCATGAAAAAGGAATATAAAGGTGTGTCAATAGAGTCAAAGGTGTTTCAATAGTCAACAAGCCTTCCATAAACCATTTCTAGTAGCTTGTTAATCTGATGAAGCTCTAAATCTCAGTCACCGAGGTGGCCTAAACCAATTATGAATAGCCTCAAACTTCACCGGATCCACCATAATACCATCAATTGACACCATGTTTCCCAAAAAATCTATAGACTGAAGCAAAAAATCTCATTTTGAGAACTTGACATAAAACAGGTGAACTCTTAAAGTTTGAAACACAGTCCTCAAATGTTCCTCGTTCTCCTCCCAGCTCCATGACTATACCAAAATTTCATCAATGAAAATAATGACAAAGCTATCAATATACGGCCTGAGGATACACGTCATGAAGTCCATAAATGCCCTCTAGGAATTAGTCAACCCAAAGATATCAGCAGGAACTCATAATGATTGTAACGTGTGTTAAATACGGTCATAGGAATGTCCACCACCATAATCCTAAGATAATTGTAACTAGATCTCAAGTCAATCTTATAAAACATTATGGCACCATTAAGTTGGTCAAATAAATCATCAATACGAGGCATGGGATATCTATTCTTCAACGTTACCTTGTTTATCTGCCTCTAATAAATATACATCCGCATAGACCCATCCTTATTATTCATAAATAGAACCAGGGAACCCCAAGGTGACACACTCGGTCAAATGAATACCTTACCTAAGGGATCTTAAAGATGAACATTGAGCTCCTTGAGCTCTACGGGGGCCATAAGATAAGAAAAATTAGAAATAGAATGATTTCGCATCTAAAATTCAATAGGAAAGTCAATATCACACTCCAGGTTAATGCTAGATAGATAAGTATGGAAAACATCCACAAAATCTTGAATAATGGGAACTGAATCAACTATAGGGCCCTCCCCAGTAACATAGCACACATAGGACAAATAAGATAGCACACACTAGAAACCAACCTCTAAGTCCAAATAAAAGAGATAACCAGTTGACATATGACTAAAAAAGCACTATCACACCACTAGAGGTCTACGATACATGAATAAGGTAATGGTTTTAGTAAAATATTCCAAGACCATGTGGTAGGGTAATAACCATATGACCAAGATAATAAAAAAATCTAACATATCCAATACAATATGGTCAGCCCGAGTGTCACACCTCTAGATAGTCATGAAGCAAGATATATAGACCATATCTAGTACTAAAGACTCACTCACGGAGTCGAACCATGCAACGATTCTGATTTAGGCTCAGAACACATAATCAACTAAGAAGAATGATACACAGACAAATATGACAAAGAATGGCCTGAATCAAATAAAGTTGTGATGGGCTCATGGCGTAAAAGAATCGTACTCTGATAACACCATCTGATGCCTTAACCTCTGCCCTCACTAGAGCTGCATATAGGTTGCACTATATGTCTCTGCCCTTTGCATCACATCTACTACCTGACCTACCTCGCAAGTATCCTCCCGAGCTCCCTGATTGGCACATTATTGGTCTAGACCCTTGCACCACTTCTATCCAGAGATACTACTACTAATACTGATTGAGGTAAATATGGAGCAACATGAATTTTCCCACATCAGAGATAATGTCTAGACCAATGATAAATATCCCTATAATCAAGAAAATGTTGGGGAATACATCCTCGAGAAGATAATTTGGCACAACGTGAAGAGCCTAAATATGAACACCAGGAACTCTAATATGCAACAAAACCACCTTAGCTGTACTACTCACCCATAGAAGCTTGAAGTGCCACCTTAGTAAGATGGCTATAGTGACCTTGGTGAAACCATTGAAAACCAATCTCGGAGTCAATCCATAACACACCAAGATATGAATCTAGCCAAAAATGCCTAAGAATATTCTAACCACGATAGCGGAGGTGATCCAACTGGTCTACACCTAATAAATTTATGCCACTACTACCTGGGTGAACTATCAAGAAGATAAATTGTGAAGTCAACTCATCTCAACTACACCAGCCCCAAAGTGTACAACCACTAATGGCAAATAGTCAAGAACCCATGTGCATCCTCTCAAATAGCCCTACAAACCTCAGAGGTGACAATCTAAAGAACACTGTGAGTATCTTCTTCGACTCTAATGGAATATCCCTCGCTGTAATAATTGGTTGGGAAATAGGGGATGGGTGGCCCATCTACGTTTAAATCGGATGCGGCAGGTTGATCCTATGATGATGGCCTAGCTGGAGTTGTGGGCCTGCTGCATGTCCCCAAATATAGCTAGTAACTAAGCAATAGTTGTTTGTAAGTCTAGAGCCATAATCAGTCTGGGTTGTTGTTGGGTTAGTGAAACGACCCCAAAAATGCCCGAAAATGTGCTTCGGAAACACCTATAATTGTAATTTCTATATATCTCAAAATCCGTGCATGATTTTGGAAATTCGACTTCATATTCTTATTCAGGGGGTCAAATTGAGTGGGAAATGGGTCTAACCC
>JAJOOO010030279.1:0-22141 GCA_029582685.1 Solanum piurae
TTATTGATTATTGTGTCAGATATATAGGTTGTCTATATCACACGCTTTTGGAATAAAACCATTCCCTAGCGCCTGCATGAACATTGGATGATTCGTGCACCTATCTACCCTTTTTCTCATAAAATAATTTGGATATATATAGTTATGGAAAAACAAATCAACATCATTTTAAAGTTATATATAGTTATTGATTATTGTGTCAGATATATAGGTTGTCTATATCACACGCTTTTGGAATAAAACCATTCCCTAGCGCCTGCATGAACATTGGATGATTCGTGCACCTATCTACCCTTTTTCTCATAAAATAATTTGGATATATATAGTTATGGAAAAACAAATCAACATCATTTTAAAGTTATATATAGTTATTGATTATTGTGTCAGATATATAGGTTGTCTATATCACACGCTTTTGGAATAAAACCATTCCCTAGCGCCTGCATGAACATTGGATGATTCGTGCACCTATCTACCCTTTTTCTCATAAAATAATTTGGATATATATAGTTATGGAAAAACAAATCAACATCATTTTAAAGTTATATATAGTTATTGATTATTGTGTCAGATATATAGGTTGTCTATATCACACGCTTTTGGAATAAAACCATTCCCTAGCGCCTGCATGAACATTGGATGATTCGTGCACCTATCTACCCTTTTTCTCATAAAATAATTTGGATATATATAGTTATGGAAAAACAAATCAACATCATTTTAAAGTGATAAAAAAGTAAATTGATTCGAGACTGGAAGCAAATTAGGTCTTAAAAATCAATATACTCCTAGATTCAAACACATTTACAAGCAAAATTGATAATATAATGTCAACATCGCTTAAATAAAATTATGCGTGCCCTACTGCATACATGCACATTTCTTGTCCTTCGATTTCTGTTACTTTTTGTTGTTCTTTGTACCTCGATTATTGTATCATTTTGCTGTAATTTTTGTTCTGTTACTATATATCAGTTGTTTTGTTATTATCTATTGTTTCATGCATTACCGTTAGTTCTTTTTGGGATTGTTTTTCCTTGAACCGAGGGTCTATTGAAAATAACCTCTGGGGTAAGGTCAGCATACACTCTACCGTCCTCATACCCCATTTTATAAGACTATACATTGTGTATGCTATTGCTTCTTTTCCCTCGAAACAATAGAATCTCATAATCTTGAAATATGTATCATTTTATGCAGGACAGAAGACGTTATTATAGAGATCATATTATAGAACCACAAAAAGAATAAGATGTTTGGATTCAGTATAAGAACAGGTAGGCAAAATGCCTCAGGTTCACCAAGTTCAAAAACAGGATCTCCATCATCTGTTGGTTCACCAAAAACAGCAGGAAGTACAGGTTCACCAAAGGCAGAAGTTGGTGAAATTGACACAAGAGCACCTTTTCAATCTGTTAGAGCTGCTGTTAGTTTGTTTGGTGATACTGGTTCTTCACCTCAGGCTAAACCAACAATTAAAAGATCAAAAACCATTGAAGAGGTACGGTAACCGTATCTAGAGTTAATAGATTCAAAATGACCGTGATTTGAATAGAGTATTTTTTGACATTAGGTCATAGTAATGGCGGAGCCAGAAATTTATACAGAAGGGGATTCAATAAAATACTACAATGTTCATATTTGAGATTAACACAATATATAATCAAGAAAACTCATGTTTGTCGTATGTGAGATGTAGAATTTTTTGATGAAAGAGATTTGATTGAACCCTTACCTAAACCTAGCTCCACCTAGGAAATGTGTAGTGGGCATAATAATAAGAAACTTTCATCAAATTTAAATTCTGAATCCGCCTGTCAGTACATTTTTATTTTTGCATGTAATATACATGGTTTATGCCAAAAGCAATAGGTTCAATCTTTGTTGTCCTTACTTTCCAAAAATGTTGACGCATTTGTGTTAGATCCTTAAAAAATGCACTATTTTTGGAGGATCCGACATGCATCCAACGACATTTTTGAAGAGTCCGAGCAGCATGGATTCAATTACCATATACTAACAACTTTATTTTCTTCTTCTTAGAGGGTATTAGAGAAGGAAAGTAGGCTTCATTTGGCCCTAAGAGAACTAGATGGCTTCAAAGAACAGATAAGAAGTACAGAGACAACAAAAACTCATGCTCTTCGACATCTCGAAAAGGCTAAAAGAACACTCCAAGAACTCACAGGAAAGCTCGAGACACTATGTGAAACGAAGCAAGCAGCTATTGAGGCAACAGAGACAGCAAAGGCCCGAGCCATCGAGCTCGAAGAACAGAAATCAAATAAACCTCCAGTAGGCACTGATGCTTGGAAACAGAATGTTGAAGCTGAAAGAGAACAATATCGAACATCTTCTGGTGAACTAAATTCCGCGAAACAAGAGCTTACAAACCTCCGTCAGGACTTTGATGCAGCCCTGACTGCTAAACTGGCCGCGTTTCAAGAAGCTGCAGATGCACAGCATAACGCAGCCATCAATAGAGAGAGGCTAGGTAAGCTCTCGAAAGAAGTCACTACATTACGCGAAACATTAGGACAAGTAAAAGTTGCATCTGTCCAAGCACAAGACGAGCACGAAAAACTCATTGAAGATAAAGAAGTTCACTTACATTCACTCAAAACAGCAAAAGAAGAAGCTGAAGAGAAAATCAGGGCTCTCAAAGAGGACCCTGACTCTCAACTAGTAACAGAAAACCTTGTTGAGAAACTCGAGGTAACCAACGAAGCAATCCATGTCTTACAAGAACAACTCAATAAAGTCCGAGCCCTTGATTTAGACGCGTATAACAAAGCAAATGAAGAGCTCAATGCTACAAAGAACATGTTGAAAGAGATAGTCGCGGAGGAAAGTTCCCTCCGTGGCATAGTTGAATCCCTTAAACAAGAAGCAGAACGTGTAAAAGGCGAACTCAATGAGCTCAACAAGAAAGCAGAGGAAACAGAGTCTCTAGTCGAAAACTTAAAATTAGAGCTCGAAAACAGCAAGAAAGATCTCGAAACAAGCATTTCAGCCAAAACACAAGCTGAAGGAGATTCAAATGATTTACCTTCAAGAATCCAACAGTTAACTTCCGAGGCGAATCAATACACAAAAGAAGCAAATGAGATGAAGAAAAACACGGAGTTACTCAAACAAGACGCGCAATCAGCTCATGAAACAGCTAAAGAAACAGATGAAAAGCTAAAAATTGCGCTAAAAGAGGCAGAAGAAGCAAAAGCAGCAGAGAAACTTGCAGATGAAAAGATACACAATCAATCAAGAAACAACAAAACAGATAATTCCACTGATGACAACAACGACGAAAAATATTCATCATCAGAATCATCTAATGGGAAGATAAGACTATCAGTCGAGGAATTCGAGGCATTAAAACGAAAAGTAGAGGGAATCAAGAATGATGCTGACATAAAAGTTGCAACTGTGATGGCACAAGTTGAAACCATCAATGCAAATGAAAAACAAGCAAATGAAAAACTCGAGGGGTTGTTAAAAGAGAAGGAAGATATCAAAACCGCAACACAAGAAGCATTGAAAACAACAGAAATGGCAGAAGCAGCAAAATTGGTTGTTGAAGGAGAATTGCAGAAATGGAGAATAAAGGAACAAGAAGAAGAAGAAATTGGAGAATCATCTAATGGAAATGTTGAAGAGACATAGAAGAGAAAAATTGTATAAAAAAAATAAGAACTTTATAGTATAAATTATGGGAAATTTTTATGTAATTTGTGTAATGTTTGTGTATGTATATGATTTTTTTTTCATTTTTATTATTGAAGGCATTCAAATGTGCAGAAACTATATGAATGTCTATTACTTTTAGAGAAATGCAGAGTATGATTGCGTATAAATAGATCCTTTTAGTTCGGTCTTAGGACTTCGAACTTCTTACTTCTATCTTAATTATCTTTTCTGATAAAAATGCAGAGTAAGATTACGTATAAGTAGATCCTTTTAGTTCGGTCTTTTTTTAACCCGGCCCGTGCATTTATTACACAGGGATGTCTTTCTTCTTATCAAGTAAAATTCATAAATAGTCACTTTTCGTCCCTTATAACTGAAATATAGTCATTATCATGAAATTTCAAATTTCACGCTAAAACTCTAGGATAATGTCATAGAGTTTCACTTTAGTATATTTGGAACTCCATGTCAATTGCTATTTTTGACTATGGAGCTACACCTCAATTGATGAAGTGGGTAACTGATCAATGAAATGACTACAGTGAACATTGGAGATCATGGGCCACACAATATAAGTGCATTAATTTCTTTTTATTTATCTAAATCTTGATATACACAGTTACATGGTATCTTGGTATGCACAATTACAGGATAGTTATGTTGATGGAGGTAAAAGGTATCCGATGGTATATTCAACGCCATCTTGCTCACGTCATTCAGATAAATTTTTAAAAATTGTTTATATATTACACTAGATATGTTGAATAGTACCCTTGATTTCTTAGTTTGATAAAAAGTCTTAACTTTGTAACTATGGGTGTGAAATAATTGAGATGAACGCATATCATGATAATGTTTTGAATTTCAGTACGAATATTCATCGAACTTAATTATTATCAATAGGTTCTTGTTCAATTCCCTTTTAAATAATTCAGTCAATATAATCATATAACAAATCGATCAGCACTGCGATTCTCATACAAGTTTCAACTAATAACACTTAATACATAAAATATAGTCATGTTCAAATTTCGAAAGTCAACGAAGTTTTTGTTTGATCGTGATTTTTTCATGTCTTTTAAAAATTTAATTACTATGACTCTCAAAATTCGAACTATGACACATAAATTAGGACGGAGAAAATATAATATAATATTGTAAGCAAAATGCATTGACTTTGGACAATTTCATTGGTTGAAAGCGCTGAGATGCTGGTACGTATATTCGGATATTCTTGTACAAGTCTCTGTTAGAAAATAACGTCTCAACATTTTTTTATTTTAAAAAATAATAAATTACTCATAACATCATTCATATTCATTTAATTTATTAAAATGAAATGAATAAACTAATGTTGTCTTTTTATTCTATCAAATATGCATATTTTTTTGGGTTGGGGACCCATGTATTGTCAGGCAGGTTTAATTGAATACTCTTTGTCGGAAAATAAAACAATACATATTAAACGGATTTAGTTACTATCCTTTTTTTTCATAATTAAATACTTTATTGGTCTTTTTTAAGAACAAAATGAGAAAATTAGAATTAAGAACTTCATAAATATAGAAATATAGCGTTGTTTATAAAACACATCGAAAAAATAAATAAGACAAAACGAGAGTATCAACAAAGTACATTTAACATGATAAGCAGTGACATCATATTGAGTGGGGAGACAAGATTTCTATCGAGGAATTCAAAAAGTAACAAAAATGAACACGCAAATAAGTGAAGAAAATTAAACATCTAATATATAATATGTTAAAAAAATACTAATATGTATATACATTGTATAATTTTTCGATTTAAGGGGTCAGATAAACCTCCCTTCATCCCCTAGCTTCGTCCATGATCACATTAAGAGCCACATATGAATATTTTTCGGGGTGAAGGTACTTTATAATCTATAGGTTTGAATCAAGTAATTTCGGCTCAAATCCTATATATATGTTAACAAAAAATCTATTATGTGTGCAACAACAACAACATACCCAAAGATTGTAAACATATCATGCCTTTATCTTTACGGGATAAAGAGGTTGTTTCCAATAAATCCTTGCGTCAAAGGTATGTAATTGGCGAAAGAAAATATTTGATTGTGCATACATGAAAATCTATTATGTACGCATGAATATTAAATTCTGAATCCGTAAATTTAATTCTTAAATCTGCTTGTAACTTATAATTCCAAAAGAATAGTTATTTTATAGTTGCTAGCTTACATCATTAGTTTTATCCTCTATATAAAAATGCCTCACTTGGTAACAACTTTTTCCTACACTTGTCTAAGTATTCCAAACAACTTAAATCTTTTGGGAGCAAATAAGAAAGGACAAACACAAAGTGAGTAATCATTAATCCCCTCTTTGGGATTTTGATAATATTAAGGTTGATCACCATCATCTAAATTTTTCATTAATTTTCAAGAAAAAAAACAATGAAAGAAATCAATGACAATAGTTTGATCAATGAAATTGAAGAAGAAGAGGAGGGGAATTTTTATAATTCTACAAGTGATTTGTTTGAAATTGATCATCATGGTGGTGGTGAAGTTGAAGGAAGTTTATTTTCCTTTGACTTTCACAATCATGAGGAACATGATGTTGTTTATGTTGTTGTTTGGAACAAGAATGTCAGCCAAGAGGAATCAAGCATGGATGCTTTGCTTTGGACTCTCAATCATGTTGTGACTAATCCAAATTCTACCATTGTTTTCCTTATTCATATCTTTCCTCAAACAAACTTCATCCCTACTCCTTGTAAGTTCTCTCTCTCACACCCACACACAAAAAGATGCATAAGAAAAATATATTTAATTCTTGATTTTGTTACTCCTTTATTTTCTTGAGTCAAGGGTGTATTAGAAACAACTTTTGTATCTTCCAAGGTAAGGATAAAATTTGCATATTTACTGCTTTCGCCAGACCCCACTTGTGAAACTACACTGAATATATTGTTGTTGTTATAGTCTAATGCTTTAGTTGTAAGAGGATTTGGCCACTTTGATTAAGGGGATACCTTTCATATATTCAACCTTGTTGTTGTTATAGTCTAATGCTTTAGTTGTAAGAGGATTTGGCCACTTTGATTAAGGGGATACCTTTCATATATTCAACCTTGTTGCTTTTATCTTTTAAAAATAAAAATTAAAAAAAAATCATAATATAATTTTACTCTTAATTATCTTAAATTTACCTTCTATTATACTTTGAGGTCATTCATACCTTTGTTGTTAAGCATATAGTCTTGTAGTTGTCCTTGATTGTAAAAGAGTTCTAACTCCAGCACGAACTAAGTGAACGTGTCAATATATATTTCTCTAAAAGATAAGAGTATGAATAATATCCAAATTATAAAAGACGATAATAAAATTGAGATATTGTTTTGAATACTCTTGATTATTTTACTATCTGAATTTAGATCTTAGTTTGTTATACTCTATAAAGACACAAAATTATATGAAGCTTATTTTGTGATGAAACAACACAGTGGGAATGATGCCAATAGGCCAAGTGAATGAAGAACAGAAAGAGAACTACATGACTAGAGAAAGAAGCAAGAGGAGGCAGTTCCTTCAAAAGTTTGTTGACATTTGCTCTGCTTCCAAGGTGCACATACTGTTCACTCTTTATCGAAAAATTATATCATGTATATATGTCAAAAACTACTTTTTATAATCTTATATTTCGGTTATCACACTATTTTGTTGTTATTACTGTCTCCTTATTATTTGTTAACGTTTTCTTCACTGTCGTTCTGAGGATCCTCCAGAAACAACCTCTCTGCCTCCACAATGTAGGAGTAAGATATGCACACACCCTACCTTCTCCATACCCTACTTCCAAAATTTCACTGAGTATGTTATTATATACCTATATAGAAATCTTGAATACTCTTAACGAGATTTCACGCTTCGCCACTGGGGTGCCCACTTTCATGCCCTGTATCTCTAAGGCTGTATGATATATGTGCCATTTTTAACAGGTTAAACTGGACACTATACTTATTGAGAGTGACATGGAAGGCAAAGCTATACTGAACCTCATTCCCATCTGCAACATAAGAAAGTTGATTCTTGGTACTTCTAAAGCCAATCTCAAGTATGAGCAAAAAAAATAACTTTCTAACTTCTACTTTACTTCTCCATCAGTTTTCAGCTGTCATCTTCTTAATATTGTTTCATGATTCCTCTGATAGGAAAATGAAGTCAAGAAAAGGTAACGGAACGACAGATGAGATATTACAAAATGCACCAGAGTTCTGTGAGGTCAAGATCATATGTGAAGGCAAGGAAGTTGTTGAGCTGCAGATGTTTGAATCACCTTCCCTCCGATACTCCGGTGGCAGCCCAAAGTCCATTGAAGGCCAGATCCAATATCAGAATCAAGAAGTCCAGAATGATCAATCCATTGGATGTGGAGGATGTTTCAGAGCCAAGGTCATGTCTTAGATATCAGATAGCTCATAGTGTCCTACCTCAAGGACTTTAAGGATGTAAATTTCTATCACCAAATAACTGGTTTCCACATGAATCTCTCCTCTTCATCATACACCACATATTACATGTTATATTTTACAGTTATTGTACATACACGAAGTAATAACACAACAACATACCCAGTGTAATCCCACGAGGGTACAGTGTATGCAGACCTTACCCCCACATAGAGATAGAGAGGTTGTTCCCAATAGACCCTCACTAATAAAGAAGCAAAACGTTGTTTTACCATTCCATGGAATAATAAGTGGGCTGAAGATACTGAATTACTGATGTTATTACCTGATATATAAGGAATGACAATGACAAGGAAAAGCAAAAAAAAAAAAAAAAACTCCCTCCTTTACTTCTGAAAGAGCCAAAAAGCAAATATTACACAGGAGAAAGTAAAATGTAGCAAAATTCACTGTGGTCTAGATGTCTTGGAAATACACCGACATCCAAAAGTATGGTTGTCGCATAACTTAAAGATAAGATTGAATCTAAACTCTCACTGTACTGTACCTTTGGGATGGAATACAAATTCTAGGCAGCATCAAAAAGCAATATACATTGAGCAATCATCTTGCTTAACTTGGTCATTTGGCCAAAAACAGTTTCCTGTTCATGGAAATGTCATCTCACGTAAAGCCACACACTGATTTTGAGTTATCCAAATTGCATACTTCTAACACTTTGTACCTTCAAGACACTCGCCTTTTACCGTTCAGACATCCTTGTAAATATGGAGACTAATAATGGGAGGCAGCTCTAGCTTGAAGCACGTACAAATTCACAAATAATAAGGTCTGACACTGTTATGGACAGTGACAACAGGACCCTGTGCATATACCATTATCCCTGAATTCAGGATTTGCTGTCCACCAATTCATAAAAATTACCAGTTGGGCTGATAATTACTAGAAGAAATCAAATTCCAGGTAGTTATCAGAACCCTTTTGGCTGGGAGCCACTGCTGCTGGAACAGTCTTTTGATTGGTAGATTGTGCTGGGACTGGAAGTCTCTCAAATTCAACCGGTTTAGGCACCTCGGGAGGGCTAGCACAGCGTATTAGTGCCCAATTAACCCCTTCAAAGAAAGGGTGTTGTTTTATCTCAGTTGCCCCTCTTTTGTATGCCAATCTGTTCTGTGGTTCTTTTATGAGTAAACCTCTAATCAGATCCCTTGCTGCAAAACTAACAACTGGTGATTCTGGAAATCTAAGAGGTTGCCCGACGACATTGAATAATGTAGCTCGGTTACCAGATCCTTTGAATGGAGTTTTACCAAACAAGAGTTCGTAGAGAAAGATCCCAAAAGTCCACCAATCTACTGCACTTCCATGACCTTCACCTTTGATAATCTCTGGTGCCAAGTATTCATGAGTTCCCACAAATGACATAGAGCGAGCACTAGTAGGTTCTGCCATGAGCTCTGGTAATGGCCTAACTTGGTTACCTACGTCATTTTTGGGTTTCCGATCCTTCTTGGACTTGCTGGAAAAGATGCGGCGAGAGAAACATGTTGTAGGAACGACACATGATGGTTGAATGCAGGAAGGCTCAATGCACGCCGGCTGGACACAGTATCCAGAGTTCTTCCTGAGAGGCTCCAACTCCAGGGAAGATGTCTTGACCAGCGTTGGGCTAAAAGAACAACAAAGTGACAGGTCAAAGTCTGAAAGCATTATATGTCCATCTTCTCTAACAAGGACATTCTCAGGCTTGAGGTCGCGGTAGATAATCCCAAGCATATGGAGATACTCTAGAGCTAAAAGGACCTCAGCAACATAAAATCTGAAAAGAAAGGAAGTTAATCGTCAGTAAATAGATCACGTCAATAAAACGCTTCAACAACAACATACCCAGAGTAGTCCACAAGTGGGGCCTGCGGAGGGTATTGTGTACACAGCCTTACCCCTACCTTGTTAAGGTAGAGAGGCTATTTCCGAAGGACCCTCGGCCCAAGTATTGCATATACTAAAACAATATGAAAAGGAAATACAGTAGACCATATTTTGTTGCATAACTATAATTCTAGTTGGACCACGGGACAATTGTATGCTGAAAGGAACATTAAATATTCATTTCTAATATCTAAAATGAAATCTTGGAATATGCAAACCGGAATATGGGGGCATTGTAATACGCTCCTAATATATTCAAAAACAAAATGCAAGTCCCACTTACTTAATTCAGCATTAAGCAACTGTTTATTAGATCCAAATACTGTTATCCCAGAGAGCTAAAACTATGAATTGCTGCTCAACCAAGTCAGCTAATACTACGCAGCAATAAATATGAATGTTATAATGAAATTGATTTCACAAAGAAAAAACTTCTGTCACACAGAAGATGTCAAAGAAAAGGGGCAAGAATCCACTGAACTCCATAAAGGGAAAAGGAGAGGAATTTTAGTAACTTGGTGGAGGAACAAAAAGAATATGAACAGTCTAAATGCGAAAAATAACTGACATCACAGACAATGGACCTTATTACTCGACAAATGCAAATTCAGAACCAAGACATTCTCAAAGTGAAGGATGCTCCTAGAACCATGGTAATAGGCTTCCAACAAAATTTAAAGGCCTAGTGCGACATCACTCATCCAGCAGCATAAGGTTCAAGTGCATTTGACAACATTAATATGCACTTCCAAGTAAGAAGAACAGCTAGACTGTTTTGTTGCAACAGCCTTCTCAATTGTGGATCTTCTATTGAAATTACAAAAACAATGATCTTGCAGAAAGCAGTAAAATAACGTGGAACTCAGAAAGTATCAATAGGAAAAATCATATTCAAAAGACTGAAAAGAAGTTATACTTCACTGCTTGTTCAGAAAAATGTTTCCCTGGCTGTCTCTGCCTAAGAGTATGCAGATCCCCTCCAGGACAGAATTCCATGACCAAACATGAAAACTTATCAGTCTCAAAGTGGCTGTAGAGAGAGGGAAGAAAAGGATGATCAAGTGATGATAAAATTTCTCTCTCTGTCTGAGCACGAAGAAGCTTCTTGCGGCTGGCTAAAGATGCTTTATCCATAACTTTCATAGCAAAGTAACACTTGGTTCCACTCAGTTCAGCCAAGTAAACACTTCCAATATCTCCACAACCCAACCTTTTCAGCAGTCTGAAATGGCTCAAACCTAAGCTACCATCTTTAGTTCGGACTGCTTGGATAGCTTCCCATCTCACGTCATTTGTTTTGTGGGGTTTATTTACACTGCTGCTAAAACTGCTAAAGGTGCTTTCATCACTCACATCAGTGCTGGTGCTTCCTCTACACATGCTGCTCTTTCCACTCTCAACAAGATCAGCATGACCACTTATCTTGCCACTTCCACTATTTTTGGCTAGACTACTAGTACCATCACTAACTTTTGCAGAAACTGAACTGTTCTTGCCACTAGTTTGGTTAGATGTTTTCTTTTCTTGATCGGTAGAAGACTCAAGTGAGCTTCTGGTTCCATTAACTTCATGATTCCCAGGTGTCGACACATTCTGAATATCAGTGGGAGCCTTTTTAGATTTATCAATTGACAGATCATTAGACCCCCTTTGATACTTCTTATCATTCCGGACCCCGTCCACATCATGTGTTGTAATTTTGCCAGATTCTGGCAATTTACCAGAAAGAGCAAGGCTGAGTTCATTCATTTTTGACACCTGTGTAAGAAAAGAGCTAGAGTCATTTGTCTCTGCTGTCTGTCGAGCTCCAACAGGTTTTTGTTTCGGTTCAAGGGGAGCTCTAGCACCAAAATTCGAAGCCATCAGTGACACAATGATACAGATGAATAAGTTACAAAGGACAGCACGTTTTTCCGTCAGCCATTCCAATTTCCATCATCTTGCTACAAGATTACAGATGTACCTCGCCAATCTGCCAACAAGACAAAAAATTACCCATTAAAAGGACAATTACAAGGTCTAAGCATTCGTTCAGATAATCTCTTCTTGGAGATGATTCAATGTGTTACTGTCAAGTTGTCACCAGAAAAAACAGGTGTGTATATCAAAAAGGAGGAAATAGCATTTTACTAGACCAACAATAATAACAACAACTACGTCTCAGTCCCAAACAAGTCAGGGTCGACTAATCGAATCCTCACTATTCCATTTAACCATTTCACTTGAGTTACAGTGTTTTGGACAGCGAAAAGCGACAAGGGAATCAACTAAAGTGCTGCTTAGGGTTCATTTGGTAGGATGTCATGTATTAGTCATGGTATTATTCAATCCATTGTTCCGTAGGATTCAGTCTATGTGGTGTATAACTAATACATAGCAAATCATGGTATTACTAATACAAGGGCTATTAATACATGAATAAGCATGGTTGAAGACAGAACTGCACTTAATACACAAAACCAACCAGCGGATAAGAAATAATCATAGTATAACTAATCTCATCATTAGGAATATACCCTATTCAGTACTATTCTTAAAACACTACCAAACAACCCCTTAGTATTTAATTATCACTGCTGCAAAACAAATCAAAAACTTAAACCCCGGGACTATGTACAAGATCTAATTCTCTATTAGCCTCGAGCAAATTTGCATGTAGAACCTTATAAACTCTACTTAAGACTGAAAAAACTGATGGCTAAAAACAGATATTAATAAAGTGAACAACCTTAACTTACCATTTAAAACACAGATTACATTATTTTAAAAGCGTATACAACACCATACATGGATTTCATATCCCTCAAAGAATCAGAAAAAAAAAAAAAGGGAAGAAAAAAAAATATGTTTAACAAGAAACCCACACATAAAAAGTAAATCAAGACTTAGACAGCAACCCATAACTTAACCAGACACAAATACAGTGAACATGATTAAGGGTTAATTAATTAAAAATCAGATCTTGATCAAGATTACATTTTTAAGCAAAATCCATATCAGATCCTTAATGAAAACAACAACCCAGATGCTAAAACTGAATCTTGAAGCAACCCCATGTAGATTACAAGAGAAAAATAAGTACCTGAATTACCCTTGTAAACCCAAATTGAAGATTTAGCTTTACCTGTAAGAAAAAAAAGAGGAGTGCAGAAGAGAAACAATTGCTCTTTGTATACTCCTTCAGATTAGTACAGTTAGCAGCAGCTTAGAGTGACAAAGAAAGAGAGAAAGAGAGAAAATGAGAAATGGTTTGGACTACCAGGCAAATGAGGAAGAAGAGGGGTCAACAACTGCTAAAGCAAAAACTACTTTTCTTTTTTCCTTTTTTAATGAAGGGACTTTATTTAGAGTAATTTTTATTAGGAAATTAGAAAAAAAAAAAAAGTTGGGTTATGTGTAATTATTGTATGATTAACTTATAATAATGAGCATTTGTGAATAAGCACAAAAGAAATTCTAAAATGTGAGCCAAAGTATATGTCCACAGAGGCGAAGTGAAGATTGAAAGCATAGTAAATTTTAAATTAATAATTTATTTATATTAAATATACTTTTTAATGCAAGTTTTAATATTTTGACTAAAGTTATTGAGTTTGGTTGAATCTGTATCTCGAAGGCTAACTTCACCTCAGTGAAACTTTATTATAATTTGAGTTTTTAAATGAAAAATTACCGATAAACTTAAAAATAAAATAAAATAAAAAAATTTTGTTGAAGAGGAGAATTGTTTAATTTTCTTTTTCGTTGTTGATGAGTATGAGATAAATTTCATTTTTCGTGTAATTGTCTTCAAGTCATATTAGACAAGTTTTGTACAATGAGCTCAATCGAAAAAATATATAGTAGAGAATTTTGAATCTATGACATTCATTTTGGAGATTATCTGTTCAACTAACTCATCGTTTTAGGATAATAATTTAATTTTTATTAAGAGAAAAAAACAAAAGAAAATATTGGGTTATGTGCAATTTTGTGTGTGTATGTGTGTGAGCGTGTGATTCGATATTTGCATTAATATTCTTTTGTAAAAATGGGTCCAAACTCCAAAATCCAAGTCAGTCTCTTTGCTGTCTGCCATGCCCATTGACATCAATTTGGCCTACATATAGTTTATAAAATGACATATATGCCCTTTTCTACAAAATTTTGTGGATTAACACATATAAAAAATTATTTAAAATCTTAAATTCTTATTGCATGATAATGAAATATTGAAGAAAGAGAGATGTTATTAATAAACTGGTCACCACATTTGTGATGCTCAGCCTGGCCAAGTTTGGGGACCAATGGAATTAATCTACTCATTACCAATAAGTCAATGAATTAACACACATGAAAATTATTTAAAATTTAAAAAAATTATTATGTGAAATCAAAAAGCAAAAAAGTGAAACTAACACACAAGAAAAATATTTAAAATCTTTGTGACACTAAAATGTTGAAAAAAGAGGTCATTAATTAAAAAAAATGCAATAAATATTGGACACCATGTATGTGAGGCTTGGTCCATCAAAATTTAGGAGCCATAGAGTCGACGATTAGTTTTTGAAAAATAAGTAGACTAGCAAATACTCTCTCAATTTCATATTAATTAAATTGTTGAGATATTTTATCATTTTTCAATTAACTTAATTGTTCAATTTTCAAGACTGCTTTTAGAATTTTCTTTCAAATTTACCCTTCATTAGTTAGTATTGGAATTAGTTACTAATTAATGTTTAGTTATTTTAATCATAAATTTGATAATAATTAATAAGGGAAAAAATGGAAAATTATGTCTAATTTATTTCTTAATCTTCCTTTCTTAAAGGATGTGAAACATCTCAACAATCCAATTAATTTGAAATGGAGGGAGTATGAAATATGCTTAAAATATTGAATTTTTATTTCATGATAAACTGATAGTGGAACACCAAAAAGTGAGACGTCATTAATGAAAATTGAATGAATACTTATCATCAAGCTTATGAAGCTGGCCTTGACCAAGTTTGGGGACAACGGAGTCAGCCAACTAATTTTTTAAAAATCAGTGGACTAACAGTTATAACAACACTTATAATCTTGAATTCCTATTTTGTGATATCAAAACTCTAAAAAAAGAGACACTGTTAATAAAATGCAACAAGTAACGGTCACCAAGACTATGAGGCCCAGCCTAGCCAAATTGGGAAGCCAAAGGAGTCGGTGGACTAGTTAACACACATGAAAAACACTTAAAAGCTTGAATTCATGAAAATGCAATGAGTACTTAACGCTGAAAAAGTGAGACGTCGTCATTAATGAAAATGCAATGAGTACCTATTATCAAGCTTGTGCGGCTCGACTTGGCCAGGCTTGGGTAATACCAATGGAGTCGGTTGACTAATTTTTGAAAAATTAGTTGATTAACACACATGAAAACCACTTAAAATCTTGAATTGAATTACATCATTAATGAAAATGCAACAAGTACTGTCACCAGGCATGTGAGGCTCAGCTTAACCAACTTTAGGAGCCAATAAAGTATATCGACTAATTTCTAAAAAATCAATGGGCTTCAATTGAAAAACACTTAACATCCTAAATTCATATATATTCCGTGACACTAAAACGCTGAGAAAAAAGCATTACTAATGAAAATGCCACAAGTACTAATTATAACCAGACTTTCATCAATATTGCCAAACTCTAGATTGGGTTGAAATTTCTGGTAAATGTCACAAAACTGTCGATATTGCAATAATTAAATATGTCTGGTTTTGATTTGTTATTATCCATGAGTTTCCTCAACTGTGTTTGTACATATTCTTAAAGACTGCGTGGATGTGTTAGGCTTTTATAATTACCTTGTCAATATCATTTTATAAATGTCTTAATCAAAACTTAATGTGGTCCTTTTTGTACAATTATATTTTGCCAGAATTTTCCAGCACCACTTAATTATTATTCATTAAAAATTAAATTATTTATAATTTTTTTTAAAAAAAACTATCATTCTTTTTTTATAAAACGAGGGAAATGGGGTTGATGTGGTTCGGACATGTGAAGAGGAGGTGTGGAGATGTGTCAGTTAAGAGGCGTTAGAGGTTGGTTGTAGCAGAAGTTAAAATCGAAAGGTAGATATAGCTATAGACCAAAAAAGAATTGAGGAAGAGAGGGAAGAGGATGATTAAATAAGACTTGACACAACTTTAATTTATTGGAGACATGACCCTAGATTAAAAAAAGTATATATAGAGGTCGATCATGATTATAATAAAAGGTTTATAGGTAATCGAGATTGTCGCACTTTGTGTAGAAGAAGTAGGAAGCTTGCTAGTCTCCTCCTCCTTTCCTCTTCTTAATGTTAATAGTATTACAATTTCGTGATTATCTAATTTCTTATTCTTCTAGGCATGATATTAGTTATTGCTTTATTTGAATTTTATTATTTGATTGTTGTATTTTTCTTACAATCGTGTTTCAACAATGTAAATATTTTTAAATAAATTCAATTTGCTAAAAAGATTAATGGATGAGAAGAGAGGTAGGTATGATTATTTGATACTTGTACATCATCTCAACAATATTTAATTAGGAACATCGTACACTATTTAATATTAGTGTTTGGTTGTTGTCAATTGCACTTAGGTTGTCAAAAAGGGTGGGTTATACTTAAAATAAATTGAGTTAATAGATATCCTTCAGGTCATTAAAAAAATCTCGAAGATCCACCAAAATACACCATTTAGGTCTTGGTAGGGGGCAACTTCCAAATATAGTCTTATTCATGTCTTGAAAAAAATGGATTATTCACTTGATCAAACGTTTGACACAACTAGGTCATTAAAAAGTCATTTTTAACGAAGGGAAAAAGTAAACCTCAACAAATAGTAAAAAGACAATCTTGACCCTTTTTCGTATTAAATTAAGCTTCAACTATAAAAAAAAATATTGCATTGTTAATCTGGTACATCATATACTATGCTCTTAGAGGTGGACCAATTTTTAAAGAAGTTTTCGTAACTTTTTTTATATGTTTGACTAGCGAATATAATTATTTTTGCCGACTAGCCAAATGTATAACTTGCCCAAGTTTATATAATAGGAAAAATTACTGAAATACACGTTTTATGTTTTCCTTATTTCCAATATCCCCTTCTATTTCTAAAAACCTCTAAAATATCTTCTTCTTTTTAATGTATCCGAGCTACATATTAATATATTCAAGTCAGTATTTAATGTATCCGAGCTACATATTATGTATCCGAGCTAGTTTTGAATGTATCTGAGCTACATATTATGTATCCGGTTTATGTTATAATGTATCCGAGCTACATATTTTGTATCCGGTTTGTGTTACTTTTTAAAGGATTAATGTAATTACAAACTAAAGAGTGATAGATTGTAATTTCATATTAAAAGTATGTGTTTCCTAAAATTTATCCATAATAATATAGTATCTTAGATGTATGGGCCTTTAACCTAAACACCAACTTTGAGATGATACCATTGGGCTTAGAAGTTATAACAGCTGAAGACATATTAACATTCACTTGGATCGTTCGTGGCCCATATTAACATTCATTAATAGAATTTTTCTTGAGGAAATTTCGCAAATAACCACTATAATAAACTTAATTAGAGTTGTTGGCAATAGTTTGTATATTTACGGGTTGTAGCCATGGTTTAAGATGTTATGGGCTACCTCGTTTGTATAATTCGCATGTACGTTTGTATAATTGAGTAATTTTCGTCTGTATTTGTATAAACTGGTTAGTATCAATTGATTTGTATAAACTCAAAAAAATCTATATCTATATTACCTTAAAAGCATGAACTCCTAACTTGAATGTTAAATTACTATAATATCCCTAACTTAGGTTGGGACTTTTTCGATCAGTTGTGGCCTTTCCGATAAGTTGTGACTTTTTTCAAAGGGTTGTGATTTTTCGATGAGTTGTGACTTTTTCAATAAGTTGTAACTTTTTCGATCAGTTGTGACTTTTTTTCAAAGGGTTGTGATTTTTCGATAAGTTGTGACTTTTGCAATGGGTTGTGACTTTTCCAATAAATTGTGAACTTTCCAAAGAGTTATAATGACTTCTCAGAAAGGTCATGACTTTTCAGATAAGACACATAAAAAACACTTGTTCATACTACCCTTTGTTGACCATAAATAGAGGGGCTTCCTCTCATTTTTCAACCACAATTTTTTTTAATCTTCTACTCTTCTTCTTCTTCTTCTTGCATTTTAAAATTTTTGTGTGATTTGTTATGGTTGAGTGAGTTCGAAGTTTTGCGGAATATGAAGTACCACTATTCTGATGAAGTAAATCGTCTATCCTAAGAGGGTATATTCCATAACCTCGAATACTTGAAGAAAATAATTTTGATGATATAATATTAATTTTTTGCTTAATATATTAATTAGTATATAATGCTCTAATATATGAAGTTAACATGATATAGTCTAAATTCATTTGTTTTTGTTAATAATTTCTCTTGTGATGTATATATATGTTTCTGGATATTTTTTTCCAAAATTTAGAGAATTGTCATGATTTGTTTTTTTTTATGCTCAAGACAAAAGAAAGACTTTATTTATCAATGCTACTTATGTGATTTAGATTGTAAGGAAGTTTGCTTCAAAATAGTTATTATTATATGTAGACCTTTTGTTTTACTTATTTACTATTTTTCCTTTGACGAATCATGCTTGGTTGAATAAATTAAAAATTATTTACAAGTATATGAACTTATCTTTGTTGGGTGTAAGATGAACAGTTGATTATATATATGATTTCACAGATACAATATATTCTTTTAATTTTAATTTTTATTTTTATTTTTCCGGTAAAAAAAAAGAAACCTTTCTCAGTTATCATAGTTGTTCTCTTCACATGTTCATATGACATCTAAACAATTTAACGTGGAATACATGTGCAAAGCACATCTGGTTAGATGACAAGAAAAATACACAACAAATATCATTTATAAGGTAATATTCGTGAGATATGACAAATTACATGATTGAGCCTCATCAAATTGAAACAAATATATACATTGTTGCATTTAACTAATAAAAAATCTCATTGACCATCTTCACAGGTTCGTGTGAATAAGAGATATATATGACGATCCACATTGAACATTCACAAAAGAATCTGCAATATTATTTTGTGCTAAACTTATTATTCAAATCTTCACTAGAATAAGCAATATTATTTACTATAACATATATTTTCTGAATTGGTAATCACGTGTAGCGCGCGTGTCAAAAAACTAGTGAATTTATACAAACACAAACATCTAAACTTTAAACAATTATACAAATTATATTATACATATTACATTAAAGTTTGTCCGTATTTATATAAATTTTTTAGTATCAATTGATTTGTATTTATTTTTATATAAACTCAAAATAACGAATTTATACAAACACAAGCATCTGAATTTTAAATAGTTATACAAATTATATTATACAAAGGTTACATAAATTATATTATACAAACATACACGCTTATACAAACTGAAAAAAAGTAGGCGACATAATTATCACCGAATGTTGGTGTCAAGTGGTAATTAACGAAAATTATAGCTATAATGGCTAATTAAGTAGAATATTTTTACTTACCGCGTAATTTTCTCATTTTTGTAATAACCCTTCGATAATATGTCTCCAACTCTCCATATAGGCCATAAAATTATGGAAAAATTATGCGAAATGACATATTTAGAGTATATTATGTAATGTAGCTATAATTTTGATTATTTTTAATCCGTAGCAACGATTTTCGCGAAATATCGCTATTCGATTTCCTAATTGTAGAAATTCAGAATTTGTATATTTTGGTCTCTAATTGTATAAATCCATAACTTGTATAATTCAGTTTCTGATTGTATAAATTCAGAATTTGTATACCCTAGCTATTTGTATACGATTTATGAAAAATTCATAATAAATTACCCTATTTGTATTTTGACAAGCAAAATATACAAATGGAGTTCTAATTTTTTTTAAATGTATATACACTTTGTTTGAATATTCGCAAGCGAAATATACAAACCTCAATCTTCATTTGTATATATTTACTCTGGTCGTATATTTTGAGCGAAATATACAAATCGCAACCTCCATAGCACATGAAATTATAACTATTGAACGCAATTACCAAAACTATAGCTATGGAACCTTATTATATCTATTATCTTTATTTATTTATGAATTTTTTTCCAAATTTATTATATAGCTATAGAATTAATTTGTCAACCGCTAATTGTTGCTTTCTTTATACATTCGGAGTATTAATCTTTGATTTGTATAACTTTAGGTTTTATAGAATTAGAATGGTGAAATTGGGTTATGATAAAGAACTACACTTGAAAATTAAAAATTACTAGCATAAATCCAAATCATGCATTTGTATTTTGCCAATATTACATAAATATATATATTGAACATATATAATATCAGAACCTAGTTACTAACATATGATATACATATCAATATTCTAGAATTTAAAATTCATAAAGTTCGTTAAAATCCTATTCCGCCTTTGATTGCATGCCATGCATGATGCCTGGCCTTAACTAGGCCAAAATTCAAGCTACAAGAAGTTGAATAATAATCATCAAGAAACCCTTTCAAGCATAGCCAAAGTTAAAAGAATGAGCACTTGAATGACGATGCCCTCCTCGTCCTGCTCCTGCTCCTCCTCGTCCTGCTCGTCCTGCTCCTGCTCCTCCTCGTCCTCCCCCTCCCCCCGCTCCTCCCCCTCCTCGCCCTCCTCCAAACACGGAAGGTACAAGCATAACCAACACTAGTGTAAGAGCAACAATAATTACTATAACATTGATTTTTAGAAACAAGACTAGCCTATTTTTCTTCATCATAGTACTCTAGGGATGCATATAATCACTTTTGTGAGATAAAATAGTAAAACTCAATAGCTATATATAAAGTATAAAACTCTAATATACTATGAGATTTTATATTTTATTTTATTTTTTTCAAAAAAAAAAAAAGAAGAGGAAAAACTTTTACTAAATTTGACTTTTCTTTGGAATGTAGATATAAAAGTTACTGTATATTGGCTTTTTCTTTTTTCAGATAGGAAAATGTTTGCGTATTTCCATAAACAAAAAATCATTTCCATTTTAGTATAGTAGTACTATAGATATCCATCATGAAATAAATTCAGTGAAAAAAAATATACAAAAATGTATTAAGATACACATGTATAATAAAGCGCTTTCTAAAAAAAAAATAACGAATTCGTAATTGAAATTACATGAATTGTCCTTAAAATAAGTTGGTCTTTATTTTTTGCCCTTAAACTGGCATGGTCATTATTTTTTGCTCTTTAGCGATTGAGCTTATGTGTATAGTAGAGCATAAGTCCTTTAGAAACTGATTACTGAAATCATGCCGGGCATATTGTGGGAATATTATGGTACAAAAATATATAATTATGTCCGCGACTATACAAATATAAATTAAAGTGAGAATTTAAGTTTTAACTTGAAAAATTTTGCAATTAATTTTTCTCTACACCAATATGCATTCAAGGCTCAAGATATCACGGTCAGAGCTGGATTTAGCGTATGATTTATTGGTTCATCTGGACACAATAACTTTGGTTCAAACTTTCATATATGTTATTAAAAATGCACTGAATAAGTGCAAATATTAGATTCGAACCCAAAAGATCACATGGTCTCTGTTAAAATTAATCTTATTCTCAAACTCATAATATTCAAATCTTAAATTTGGTTCTTGTAACCTCGTTTGATCAGGTAGTTATCTTTTTTAAAGCATTTCACTCTTTGAAAAATAATAAATGTCAAAATTACTACATATATGAAAGTATATTCCATGAATATATAATTGAGCAACTTTCACATATAGTAAACATAAAAATCATATTTGTATGTTATAGCTATAGTTTGCATAATTTCTCTCCATAGCAAATTTTATGTTTGCTATGGAGCTTTTGATTTGTATAATTCGATGTATAATTCGCTACAAACATCTAATTTTATACAAATTGTTCAATTTTGTATAAATTCATTTATACATTGTAATTTGTATAATAAGATATGTATTTGT
>JAJOOO010030280.1:0-18398 GCA_029582685.1 Solanum piurae
ATACATTATTCTCACTCTCATACTCACTTGCTCGAGTCTTGAAACAAGTTACTAGATATTGTAGAAGACTCCTCAAAAAGACTCAAAGGGACTTTCTCGAAATGTTCAAATGAACTCTCAAAACTTAACTCTTAACTCTACCTTGAATTTGAATTATGAATTCAAGGTTATGATCATGTTAGGAATGATTTTAGGTGTTTAGAAGTAGCTTAGAGTAGTTAGAATCGAAAAGGAGTGAATGTGCATTTTAAACGAACTCAAACGGGGCAACCGACAACAAACTGGGTGGGGCAGGCGACCCTGGCGCTATGGGTGGCGCGGGGCGCCAGCCCCTAAACTTCAGAGGTGGGTTTGGGGAGCTCTGGCAGGCGCATCACGCCAGGCCCCCAACCCAGAAAATTTAGCAAGATTCTTTTCTTTTTTTCTCACCCTATTTCGCCCAGAATCGAATGGTTTCTTCCCCAATCACTTAAAATTGATTAATTAACATAAGTACACTCTAATCTACTCAATACCTCCCTTAAAACACTCACTTTTATCTCAAGAAATCATCCAACAACCCAACACAACAAGAATTAGAATGAACCTCAAGAACACCTATCAAGAACTCAAATCTTTCAACTTCGAGAATGAAATTTGCGCTGAAAATAACATGTTTGGCGTGTGGGTGAACTAACCCAACACTATGAAAGCTTACATACCTCTTAGGGATCAAACCCATGGCGACAATCCACAACAACTCTCAAGAATTTCGACTAACGCTTCGATCCTTTCTCTTTCCTCCTCTTCTCTCTTCTTATTTTCTCTTCTTGAACTTTCCACTAAAACCCTAGGTGTAAACTAGGATTATAAAACTGAACCTAATAGTATTAGACCCTTAAAACCTTACTAAAAATGAATTAAATCTGATTTGGTAAGGAAAAGACCAAACTACCCCTTACTATTTCCGGCTAACTTTCCTTAACTGGACAACCTAGCTTCAAAAGGCCATATCTCACTCATCCGACCTCGAAATTTAGCAAACTCGGCGGCGTTGGAAAGATAATTCAAAGATATTCGCTACGGTATCTGGTAGCACACCTAACTCATCCTGATATACGAGTTATGGTCATTTGAAGTTAACCCAAAACTCATACTTAGCTTAACTTGCAAAATTTCAGATTTTGCTAGTTCCAATTTAATTCCTTTTCGAACTCAAGGTGCTACATCTAGTGACCTTAACACTTAAGAAATTTTAATTCCTCGGTAAAATCTCACTCACTATGAAGAACGGTTCGAGTCTTAGTTCAAATTTTTTTTGGGGTGTTACAGTTTAGATGTACCTTAGAGTGTTGAAATCAACTTAGAAACATAGGTACATTGCTAAGGAACAAGTACGAAAAGGTGGGGAACAAATGGGGAGAACTGGCGTCCTTGGCGCTCTGAGAGGCGCGGGGCGTCAACCCTCAAACTTCAGAGGACTGCCTATGGCGCTCTAGCTGGCGCAACGCGCCAGAGGCCAAAGTTCAGAGGAACTTTTCTGGCGCTCTGGCAGGCGCGGTGCCCCAAGCCATGCCCAGAAAATCTCTGACTTTTCTCTCTCATTTTTCATCTCTAAACTCCCATGGTTCCTTCCCCAAATACTTAGTATAAATTGTACCCTCAATATACAACCAGTCTAACTCGAAAAAACAACCCAGAAACCTGAATCAAATCAACCCCCAAGCATCACAACTCAACCAACTAGAATTTGACAATTGTTCTTCAAGAACTCTAATCTTTCAACTTCAAGAATGAAATTTCGCTGAAATTAACATGTTTGGCGTGTGGGTGAACAAACCCAACACTATGGAAGCTTACATACCTCTTAGGGATTAAACCCATGGTGAAAATCCGCATCAAGACGCAAGAATCTCGACGAACGTTTGATCATCTCCTCTTCTCTTCTTTTCTCTTCTTCTATCTTCTTGAACTCTCAACCAAAATCCTAGGCTAATTTTAGGATTATAAAACTGAACCTAATAGGATTAGACCCTTAAAACCTTACTAAAAATGAATTAAATCAGATTTGGTAAGGAAAAGACCAAACTACCCCTTACTATTTCCGGCTAACTTTCCTTAACTGGAAAACCTAACTTTAAAAGGCCATATCTCACTCATCCGACCTCTAAACTGAGAAAACTCGATGGCGTTGGAAAGATAATTCAAAGTTCTTTCCTACGGTATCTGGTAGAACACCTAAATCATCCTGAGCTAGGATTTATGGTCGTTTGAATTCTACCCAAAACTCATACTTAAGCATAACTTGCAAAATTTCAGATTTTGCTATTTCCAATTTAGTTCTTTTTGGAACTCAAGGTGCTACATCTAGTGACCTTAACACTTAATAAATTTAATTCTTCGATAAAATTCTACTCACAACGAAGGATGGTTCAAGCTTAGCTCGAATTTTTTTTTTGGGTGTTACAAAAAGCAAGTACCACCCTGACAGTAACCATCTTTACCACAGGTGAAAAGGTCTCCACATAGTCCAAACCTTCCTTCTGGTTATACCCTTTTGCCACAAGCCTAGCCTTGTATCTTTCAACATCACCACAAGCCTTGTACTTGATTTTAAAAACCCATTTACAGCCAATAACAGTGTTGCCAGGAGGTAAATCAACCAAGGACCAGGTCCCATTATCCTTCAAGGCCCGAAGTTCTTGATCCATGGCCAACACCTATTCAGGATCCAAAGAAGCTTCACCATAACAAGACGGTTCTCTCAAGGTAGTTATCTTAGACAAGAAAAACTGATATGGACCAGACAAACATGTATGGGACAAGTGAGAAGACATGGGATAGAGACAAGCAATTGAAACACCTCTGGATGGAATGGATGTACATACATAATCCTGCATCCAAGAAGGTTGTGTCGTAGTCCTTGTTGAACTTCTGGCTTCCAGATTAGGTGGATGAATAGGACCATCATGAGGTGTTGGAGTAGGAGTCACCTCAGGAGGGGAAATTACACCAGATTCAGCATTATCAAGAGGCAAAGAAGCTGGGACAATGATAACAGTAGGTGATGTATCAGTGGTAATAACACCATTTGGAAATATGTAAAGTTGACCAGACTTTTACAACTGAAAAGGAAATATAGATTCCTGAAAATATACATCCCTGCTAACAAAGAAGTGGTTAGTTAATAGACTGTAAAGTCTGTAGCCTTTCTGAGTAGTAGAGTACCCCATGAGAACTGCCCCAATAGCTTTAGGACCAAATTTGTCACCTCCAGGAACAACAGTAGAAAAACACAAGCATCCAATAGTTCTCATTTGTTGGAGAGATGGTGGTCTCCCATATAATAACTCAAAAGCTGATTTACCATTAAAGATAGATAAAGGAGACATTTATGACATATATAACATTTTGAACACATTCACCCCAAAATTTGAGAGGCAAATGACCTTGAAGTCTGATTGACCTAGCTACTTCCAAAATGTGTTTGTGCTTCCTCTCAACCAAACCATTCTGTTGAGGAGTGTAAACACATTAGCTTTGATGAATGATACCACAAGAGTTAAACAATGCATCACAATCAAAATTAAAAAAAATTGATCCATTGTCACTTCGAAACACTTTAACAGTTGCTCCAAACTGATGTTGAATTAGAGGAATAAATTGTTTCAAAACAATAATTACATCACTTTTGAGTTTCAACAAAAAAATCCATGTCATCCTAGTATAGTCATCGACTAGAGTAAGAAAAAACCTACTACCATCATGATTACAAACCCTATAAAGGCCCCAAACATCAACATGTATCATTTCTAAAGGAGAAGTAAATCTAGTAGTTTTAACAGGAAAAGGTAGTCTCATCTGCCTGGCTAGTGGACATATGGTGCATTTTTTGATGTTGCTACTACTTGTGCTAAAATTCATATTTGGAATTTTCATCAGGACTTTGTCAGGAGCATGTCCCAATCTTTTGTGCAATGTTTTTAAGTCTGTATTTTCTCCAATTGGTCTTGAGTCTATAGTTGCAATTGCTGCCATTGCATGCTGGTAGTCTTTCACTTGCAACTGCATCCTGTATAAGCCATCACACATCTTACCAATCCCCTTCACTTTTCCACTGTGAAGGTCCTGCATAATGCATAGGTTAGGAAAAAAAGTGACAAAACACTTCAGATCATTTATCAGTTTTGAAAATGATAGCAGGTTGTATTGGAAGTTTGGTATGCATAAGACATCAGTAAGTTCTGCTCCACCTCCCAAGGAACATGAACCAATACATGCAATTTCAAGGGCATTACCATCTGGCAAATAAACCTTACTGGAAGGTATGTTGTCTGTTATTGAGTCTCATTAAGCATATGTTTATCATGTATCATGTGATTAGTGGCCCCTGAGTCAACTATCCATTTATCATAAGCAATTTCATGTGTTGCTAAAAACGAATAAAGTATACCTGATACATGTTACTCAGATGTGGTACAATCTTTGTTGATCAGCTTCAGTAATTGATCATACTGATCTTGAGTGAACATGATACCATTGTTGTGACTTGCATAAGTGTCATTCAGCTGGTTATTCGAGCAGGTGTGTTCCTTCTCACGAGCATAGAGAGCATGTTGTGTTTGTGGATCCCCCTGTGCAGCCATGTTAGCAGATGGCCTGTACCTTGGGGGATGGTTTCCTCATCCATTTGTTCATGTTGTTCAATTTCCTCATCCATTTGTTCATGCTGGTCTTCTCTTCCCTTGTGAATCAGGAGGATAATCATGTAGCTTCCAACATTTGTCCATTGAGTGCCCTCTCATATGGCAAAATTCACAATACAAATCATTAGTCCTCATTGGTTTGAAGTTGTTGTCTGCATCCCTAAAATTGTTTCCCAGATTTCAATGATTGCCAGTCACTCGATTATTGAATAATGTTATCCCATCCATGGATTCCCCCACATGCACTGATTTGCCTAGAGATCTTCGACTCTCTTCAGAGATCACCATTGAGTATGCCTTATTCAAGCTAGAAGTGGGAGTCATCATCATGATCTGACTTCGGCATTGGCTGTAGGACTCATTCAACCCCATTAAGAAATGTAACAAACGTTGATACTCAAAATGTTCAACATACTTCTTTGATTCAGCACATTCACAACCAGGACATGGCTTGAGGGCATTGAATTCTTCCCAAAGCTCCTTCATCTTCGAGAAGTAGCTCGATATAGAGGAAGTACCCTGAGTGAGATGATTAATTTCTATGTGTAGATGAAACACCCTAGATCCGTCAACCTTGTCTAGTCGTTCCTTCAAATCAGTCCAAACTTTGTGTGCGCTAGAGGCATACATTATTCCACTCAACAATTCTTTGCTAACAACATTCATTATCTATGACAGCACTATTGCATTACATTTTCCCCAAAGTTCATGCAATAATGTATCTAATTTATCCTTAGTGTGTCTTCCATCTACAAAACCTAATTTGCTCTTTCCTACCAGTCCAATTCTCATCGATCTACTCCAAATTGCATAATTTTCTGGACCTGTTAGGAGAAATGAGATTAGATTGTTACCTGGAGTATCACACGCCTGCAGGTACAGAGGATGGTGATGATCAATCACTGTAGGAGTTGGGTGGTTTCATTATCAATCGTCATTGTTGATCGCCGAGTGCTCTGAATCGTAGATCCACTTCTCAATTACAAAAAAAAACGTGTGTGGTTTGTGACTTGGATTCAGAAGTCCAGAAACTCTCCTCAAAGCTTTGATACCATGTTAGAATTCAGAAACATGCAGTGACTTCCATTAATGGAGGAAATATGAAACTGCTATTAAGCTTGAATGAACAGAGACATAATTCAGGGAGAATACAAAATTGGGAAATTTTCTCTGATTAAAATTGATACTAAAAATTTGATCATCTACACACTTATATACACGTTTTAAACTTGTAACTAACTAAGCTAGCTAATATCTTTCTAACAAACTATTAACTAACAGTCTTAACAATAATCAGTTAACTAATCACGTGATGGTGCCATGTCATATACGTATTAACCTTTCTCATCCTCAATAAAATTTATGTATCTGAAGCAACTCAATATATGTATTCGACCACTGAAATCTGATACATAATGTAATATATCAAATTATTATGAATATAAGTACTTAGGTCCCAAACTAGTGAGATTTATGTAAGTTGTCCATAAAATTACAAAGTGATTTATATATATCCATTGTGATCAGTTTAATATTTGATATGCAAGCCAAACGGGTAAGGGTGTTAGTGTAGCTTGCTATGTGGGCTATCGCCAATGCATTGATGAAGTAGCAAAAATATGTGTGGTGCTCGACAGACACACCACCCGTCGATCTAAAAGTTGAATGGATTCAGTTTAAGGTCATGATCTCCGCTTGATTTGGTAATTGGACAAACAAAATCAGCAGAGAGTAAGCTTATTTGGCACATATATCGACTACAATTTGGATCTTGCACTTTTGCTTTAAACTCCTTTTGATCCTTAACCACATATATACTTGGCGGGAAGACAATTAAGATCATAATTGCATTGAACAAACAATTAGGTATCTCAATAATTGCTTGCAGTCAACTAACTGTTAGGCAATTATGCATCACACACCACCATATATAGTTGGACCATCTGAGCCGTATGTGACGAAAACAACTTCATTTTTAAAACATGAGTGTACCACTAAAAAAAAAAGGAAAAATGTATTTAATGGGATTTGATCTCAAGTCCTCTAGGTGAATAACTCAATCTTCAACAAAATGCACCATTTAGTCTTGTGTAACATGAGTGTTAACAGATAATATTACACATACCTGACCAATTTCAAAAAATATATACATAAAATATTTAATTTTACGGAGAGACCAAAGATTCACGTGTCCCAATTTTTGCCTAGAAATTTACCCTCGAAAACAACAGACAAAAAGTATGTGTGGTTTACGATATAACGAGTGCTTCAGCCGATTTTAACCCTAGGTTTTCGACATTTTTTAGTAGTGATTTAAAGAGACTCTACAAAATTTTATTTTTTAAATATGCTAGTGCCTAAAGACTCAGGTAGACCACTCTGTGCCTAATTAGTAATTACTGCCTACTCATTAGCTTTGCCAACCCAATTTCCTTCTTGTTAAAGTAATAGTATCTGAATTTTGTTAAATAGGTCATCTATACAATAATCCAGGGGTATTCTTGGTGCGGTTTGACTTGCTTAAAAATAAATTAAACCAATTAAGTTGATTTTTTAAATCAACCGAACTAATATTGAGTAATTAATTATGCACCAGCAGTACGATACCAACATATTCTTTCTACTTTCTACTATATTAGAAGAATGAGATGACAAATAGTATTGGTATCAACATGTCAGTATTCTGTCTTTAAAATTTGAGTCAAGGATATTTTGGTCAGTTTATATATAATTTATTAAACGTGGCCTGTATTTCCACAAAACACATCATAACATTAGAGTTTTGGATTTTGTTTGCTTTAGATTAGATGTTATTTTCTTCTTTTTAGATTGGTCTTGCAAATCTTTAGGTGAAAATCATATATAATTTTGCTTTAAAAATCAATTTCTTTAATTATAAAAATTGACATTTCCCTTTTTTATTCTATGCCATGTGTATTTTATTTTTTGATATCCTCAATATTTCATATAAATGTAATATTTATATTTCAAGCCTAAATCTTAAATTTTAAATTTTCTAATCCTAAGCTCTAATTTTCTACTACATCAAAGAAAAGATTTTCATGTGTTAATTGAGATCATGCGATAAAAAATTCTATATTGAGACTTCTTCCTAGATGTTCACCAAAATATAATGATAGAATTTGTAAGCGAATAATAATTAATTTTTCACTAACTTTTTTATAGATGAAAAAATATTAACTAAATATTTCAGGTTTCTTTGGTATGATTTCATGAAAATAGTTTGTTACGCTATCAAAGAATGTGGTGCAATGAATACAATTGTTACTTTCTTAATTAGAAGTCTCGAATTTAAATTTTAGTTATAAAAATAAAAAGATGTTGTGATCATTGTTTGGCCCGTGCTTGCATGGGCTAATTCTATATCTAGTATATATATAGATAGATTTGCATTTTGCGCGTGCCTAAAGACTCAGGTTGCCCACTCTACTGCTATCTAGTTAACTAACTTTGCCAACCCAAATTACATGTTGTTAAACTTTGTTAGAACTTAGAAATACAAACGAGTTTTTACGTAACATCCAAGCTAAGATAATTTGGTCCTAGTTATATGTATACCAAATAATTTGTACTAGTATTTCAAAGATTTTGATAAATGGCAATAAACACCAACTGTCTATTACATACCAATTTCAAAAAAGAAAAATTAAGGAAGAAGATAATTTGGATCTTTTATTTATTGCTTTAGTGGCCTATTGGAATTGAGCTGGCCTTGAATAGAATCCATATGAAAGTTAAAATTACTTACCTTTTTAATTCTTTGATGGAAAATGAGTCCCAACCATCAATTTTTACCTTAGACACATGACAAGAAACAAACATTATATTGACATTTATTGGACAATATTATAGAAAAATAATTTCGTAAATTTAATGATGTTTTTTATAATCGGACAAAGCACAAATGAGTTTACAAATAATATATAATCACAAATATTTATTTATAAATGAAACACAGAAATATATGATTTGTTAATACGACACCTTGTGATATTCTGATATTTTGTTTATGAACTATAGTTTGCTTATTGAATAATTCATATAGTAAGAAATGATTATTAGTATTATTTTTTGATAATTTCAACAAATGATGGAATTTTTATTTTCTCAATCTCATGTGGCCAAATCTTACAAGTTATCTCACTTTAAAGGTCAAATGTTAAGGTTAGAATTATAAATTTGTCATGTGTTTTTTCGAGTCCCATGTCCTCATATGTTAACTATATGTCGTCATCTTGAAGAAAGCTATACCATTTTTTTGCCCTTATAGTCTCTCATTACGTACCTTCTCCATTATTGAATTTCTAAGTTATATATACTCAAAAAGTTCTCATGATGGCAGATAAAAGAGAGATGAAACTGGACCTCTTGCCAGAAGATTGTATCGTTCAAATCCTATCGTTCACATCTCCTCATGATGCTTCTCAATTGTCTTTGGTTTCGACTATGGTTCGTGATGCAGCCCTATCGGACTTGTTATGGGAGAAATTTTTGCCCTCTGATTATCGAGAAATCATCGAAAGATTAGTGTTGCCAATTGCGTTTTCGTCAAAGAAAGAGTTGTTTCTTAAACTCTTTAAACCTCTTCTCATTGATGGTGGTAGCAAGGTACGTGCGTAACGTGACTTGCTTTATTTCTATTCTTCGTATCAATTAACATGAACAATGAGATGATTCTTTTTTTCAAGATCTTGGTATGAAGAAAAAAGTATATGATCTTTGATCATGAAATATTTTTTAATTTTCTCATTTTTTGTTGATGAAGATATTTTATTTGGGAAATTATACTAAGTTTATTCAAAATCAGACACCTTCACCCTACACTCACTCGCTCCCCCATTCCAGACCCTTATTATAATATATGAATGTACCTTAGGAAATAAATTTTTAAAAATGTACTTATTTTTAACGTCCTCTCATTTTCCTTATTTCTGTTGAAACATATATTCCAGAGCTTTTCAATAGACAGGACAACAAGTAAAAAGTGTTATATGTTGAGTGCAAGGGAGCTGTCAATTACTTGGTCCACCAATCCCCTCTACTGGTGTTGGAAACCCCTTCTTCATTCAAGGTATTATATAATTCTTTCTTCCTAATTTGTATGATTCATTTTTCGTTATAGTCTGTCATTAAAAAATGCTAAAAGAAAACTTTATTTAACAAATATTTAATAATACTTCAACATTTTATTCATGTTAAGTTTTATTTATTTGACAAAGTGTTTCCATATATCTTAAATTTGATGCCCAGTAAAATTACATCAATGGAGAGAGTAATTGTTTTCTCCTTTTGCTTTTCTGTATTTGTTACAAAAGTGCAAATTTTTAATTAGATATTTTTGAGTAGATTGTTAATAAAATGATTACCTACAATGTCTGTTTCATTTACTCCTAGATGACTACGCAATCCGAGATATTAGTTCTTTTATAGTTCTCAGAATTACAGCTACAAGATTAAAATAATAATTTTAATTTTCATGATCAAGCTAAAATGTTGTGACATGAAAATGACTTGATGGTATACTAGATGACCAGTAGTGCATATGATTTCTAATTTGACTCAACTGCTCTTCAATTTTAATTTTGGGTGTTCACAAGTACACACTTGTCTGTGTTCCAACAGATTTCCAGAAGGTGTGGAGCTTATTATGGTATGTTGGCTAGAAATCAAAGGAAAAATAAACACTCGAATGTTGTCTCCTCATACAACATATGGAGCTTACCTCATTGTCAACCTCGCTGGTCGTGCTTTCGGCTTAGACTGTTTGCCATCGGAGGTCTCTGTCAAAGTAGGTGACCACGAATCGAAAGGAATCGTATATCTACGACATAACAATGGCAACAATAGGAAACAGGAATTGGAAATGGTGATAATGAGACACAGGGTAGAGACATTGAGATCAAGAGTTGATAGAGGAAACCAAGAGCATGTTTTATGTGAAAGAGATGATGGATGGTTGGAGATTGAATTAGGTGGATTTTATTGTGATGGAGTCAATGATAAACAAGTTACAATGTGCCTTAGAGAAATTAAAGGTGAACACCTTAAAGGAGGCCTTATTGTTGAGGGCATTGAGCTACGACCCAAGTATTTTATTAACTAACCAAGGGAGTTTTTTTTGTTGCTATTATTGGAATTTTTTACTAAATATGTATGTGAATTCTATACACAAATACCTTATTTAAGGGCAACTATAGAAGTCATAGCCGAATTATATAATTTTTTTGTTGATTTAGCTGTTTAGAATTGACTTCAGACTATTGAAACAAAAACAAAAAGAGAATCAATTAGAGCAACTTTTACATATAGCAAACATAAAAATCATATACAATTTATATATGCTGATCGCAATAGCACTTATAAGTTTTCTTTAACAAATCTTTTGAAGAAGAATAAGTTTGTCAATTCGTCTATATATTAAATAAGTAATTACTATTTTATTTATTAGAAAGAGAAAAAAAACTGAATATAAGTTAAATAGCATTATAGCAATGTATAAATTGGCTACTAGGTGTAATTGGTACATGAATAAGCAAGTCAGGCCCAACTTTAGATTAGATGGGCCTCTGTCCTCTTTGAGCACGTATAGAAATGTAGAAGGCCCAAGAAAGCACGGGTGAACTTCAGTGAAAGCCTTGTTGAAACCCTAGCCCTAATCTATTTAAACCAGTTGCCTCCTTCTTGTTCAATAGCAACTACTGCCTCTACAGCTCTCCGATATAGTTCCGGTAGATCCTTGTTTCTTTTTGGTCTATTTTGTTTTATTACTGTGTAACAAAAACTGGGCGATTGCAATGATGATAACATTTCCCAGCTCATTATGAGACCTTATATTTAAGGTCTGGGAATATACTCCGTTTCCAACACATATATCTGAGCTTCGCCTTTCGTTTTCTTTATTGATTCTCTCAATGCAAAATCAATATGATGTGTTTTTCTTAGTTTGCTTCCTTTTGGATTCTGTTTAGTCAATTTTGTTTCAATTTGGCAATTGCAATGATGTTTACCTTAATCCCAGCTCTATGAGACCTTTTTTAAAGGTCTTGGATTAAACTTGGTTTCCAACACATATATAACTGAGCTTTGCCTTTATTTTCTCTATCATATGATTGTTTTTGCTTCTTGTCTTTTTTGTTTATTGTGTTAAAAACAGTGGCGATTGCAATGACGCTGACATTAATCCCAGCTCTATGAGGCCTTATATTTAAGGTCTTGGATTAAACTTTGTTTCCAACACATTTATATCTGAGCTTCGCCTTCATTTTCTCTACTATTCTGAATTTGTGTCAATTTCTTGTTTGTTTTAATTTTGTTGATTGTGTAAAATTATAGGCAATTTTGCGATGATGATACATTTTTCCCAGCTCATTATGAGACCTTACTTTTAAGGTCTGGGAATATACTCCGTTTCCAACACATACATCTGAGCTTTGCCTTACTTTTCTTTATTGATTCTCTGAATTCAAAATCAATATCAAGTTTTACATTACTAAATTTCTTTTGTGTTTTTTCAATCTGGAAAATTAGGTGTTTTCCCTGTGATGTAAAAATGACCATGCTAATTCTGAATATTTTTTCTGAAGAAAAGCTCAAGTTATTTATCTGAGGGAGCATTCTTGAAAGTTTATTTAGCAAAACAAAAATGAAATTTAGACTTGTTATATTGTAACAAACCCAATAACTACACCAATGCAATTCAGTCTTAAAACCCAATAGCAAACAAATATGATATTTTCAGATTGTATTTTTTGTGTGTATTAGTATGTTTTGATTCCTTCTTTTTCAAAGTACATTGATATATCTGTATTTAATACAAAAGTGTGTTCATTTATTTGAACATAAATTTACCTGTTTGATTAACTATCTGCATGATCTTGTATATAAGATGTATTGTGAGAGCATTTGTTTTGGTTGCTATATGCGTATACAAAAACTGTTGTGCTCAAGCCCAAATACATAGGTGTTGTATGTGGATCCGTTCTTCGATTCATGCTTAGAGAATTATTTGTCATTCCGAAACTCAATAGGTTGAAAAATAGATTTAATGGAGAGTGGTAATGCCAATATTTAGGGTTGAAAACAATAGGATGACTTAGTTTGTCATCATATCTTTTTCATCCAAACTGTAAAAAATACCAAAAATTCTCAAACTACATGAAAGTGGTAGGTACATGGTAAGAGAAATGCTTTCTTAACCCATGGGAAATCAATGTACCTATCGCTTTCAACAATGTCAAAATAAAATTTGTGAACTATTTTGGTTTTTTTCCCCTCCAGAAAATATAACAGTTTGGATAAAAAAAAATAGGATGACAAACTTCAAACCATTTTATTGTTATCACCCCAAATTTTGGCATTAAAACTCCATTAAATTTATTTTTTGGATTAAATCTACACCTTGAAAATAGTAACTGATCAATCTGTTGGGTTTTTGAGTGTCAAATTTGAAATCTTCTTCATTACTAACGCATTAATTAACGTAAATTTTCCGAGTGTAGACAGTTCATCGGGTTAGCTTTAATCTCATTGTTAAAGATGCAATGATGAACATGTGGAGCTTTTGTAGATGGAGATATATAAATGCATTTTGAGAAAGAATAGAATCAGTGAACATATTAAGACGCAACAAAAGAATATAATTTAAAACATACTAACACTCAAAAAAAGAATACAAACTCGAAGAAGGATAGATAAATATGAGACATAATGAATCTAATATATTTCATATGATGAATGTATTTTGAAAAGGAATACAATCAGAAAACATACTAATATAAGAAAAAAAAAGAATACACAAAAATACAATCGGGAAAAAGAATAGATAAACATGAGACATAATGGATCTAATATATTTCATAGGAAGGATGCAACTAAATTAAAGTACACAAAAGAAAAAAAAAAGAATACAATCAGAAAATGATAGATAAACATGAGACATAATGGATCTAATATATTTCATCGGATGGATACAACTAAATTAGAATACACAAAGGAGCTTAAATGACAAGAATTCATGACTACAAAATTATAAAATAAATACAATCTTCTTTGTTTGGATACTAATTGAATTGAGAACAACAAAAAACATTCAAATGAATACATATATTAAACAACTTCATAATTGAGCTAAAATAATTCATAATTTGGATACAATTTATTTGGGATAGATACTTGAGCTAATAGAATATAATATTCTGTCACTAAACAAAGATACATAATGTAGAATAAAATAGAGACTTTAAACCATGCAAGGATATAGTTGATTTTTTATGAATTACAAAATTCATATTTGCAAAAAAACTCTTGGGGTGATTATAGCCATAAAAAATAAATACAATTTTTGAATAAGAATACAAATGTGTGTTAAAGGAGAACAATTAAGATACATATTATGCAAATTGACTATGAAATACAAATATGAGTTAAATACAAATACTATACATAAAATACAAATCTTGTTTGTTTATGTACATTCAATTTATAATTGAATAAAAAATAAACATGCAAACACAAATTTAATTACAACTACAGAACATTCAAAATATTTTAAAATAATTTTGTGAAACATAATTTAATACATGTTATCGCTTTCACGGTTGAAAATTTGTTCTTCAACAGTTTGAACTTCAACTTGTTCATCAGCATCTTCAGCACCCATAACTTTTCTTTTTTTTGGGACTGCTCTCTTGCGGCATTTTAGCTGCGGAGCCTACATTTTTGAGCAATTCTTGGATAATATATAAATCAAACGAGAAAAATTCCCCCAAAAATTGAATATTATTTTGGATATCTCTTGTAATTCTCATTAAATTAGACATTATAGTGACAGACAGATGTTTTTCCCAAACTTTAAACCCTATAAGCAAAATTTCGAAATTATTATATATGAACGTATAAAAACTCAAAGAATATATAAGATATATAAATGCTAAGGTAGATTATTACAATCTACTATATCTTAAATATGAAAAAAAATAAAAAATCAAACATTACAGTTTAAAAGGTGAAAAATTCGAACTACATGAAAGAGGGAAATCTCAAAAGATACTTGGTGACAATATATATTTACCTTTATCGGTGGGTGAATTTATTTTTGAGTGAATTGTGAGATTTCTTGAACAAAGTTGAGGAATTTCAAAGAGATGATTTTCTTAGACAAGGTAAGGAGAGAAAAATGATGAAAAACTCAAGAGAGAGAAAGAAGGGATTTGAGGTAAAAACTTAGAAAGAGGGGAAAATGGGTCATGTTTTTTTTTTCCTTTTTCACCAGATAGTGGGGTAAAAATGAGTCCAATGTGAACTGATTTGAGAAATTAAAGGGAAAAAATTTAATTATATTAGGATACATTTTATTTGCTATATAACTAAAATATTGATATTTTTAATAATTATTTTAAAGTATAGTTATTTTTACTAATTATGTTAGGTATTTTGACTCATTAGCTAATAATTATTTTAAAGTATAATTTTTTTTACCAAAATTACGCTTTTAAAATTAAATATTTTAACTAATATTCACTCCAAATAAAAAGATTAAAAATAATATAATTACATCCCTAATTTTAGGGATATCCCTTGAGTGAAATAAGGAAAATAAAATAATTGATTCAAGTCCTACATAGGAGTGATGCCCCTTTGATAAATTGGCAACAAGTTATCCAGATATATATAAAACTAGAATTATTTTGTTTTCCTTATTTCACTTAATGGGCATCTCTAAATTAGGAATTTAATTAATTCATTTGGACCCTTTGTAGTTGAAGCAAGTATGAGATGTGGTATTTTTAACAACATATTCAATTTAATCTCATACATGATATTTGGAGAATATAGTGTGTGCATAAATTACTTTGTGAGATAAAAAATTTGTTTCAGTAGAACCTCTAGACAATATCTAAATTGTAAATTTCATACCCAAACTAAAGGAGAAAGCCCAATAATTTATGCCACACTCCAAAAATGTTGTTGCCTTTTTGGTACGTCAAAGTTATAATTCTATCCAAACTTAGAAATATACTTTCTAAAAGAAGAAAATCGATGATACAACACACAAAAATGTCATTAAATTACTCGACTACGAAACAAAATTGATCGATGGGGCTGGTGTTGATCAACGTGGCCAGTTTAATGGAACATTATTTGATCATATTCGAAGTGGAATGGACCACCACATAGTTGATTGGGGGTATAGTGTGACAAGTACTAATAATTATATGTGACATTCTAATATATGCAAGTGCAACAACACAAATACATACATAGTGCTTGATGTTCACCTAATCATGGCTCTCAAAAAAGAATGCACACCATGTGTTCAGCCAACTCACTTGTACATTGCACACCTTTTCTTCCCATTCTGGAGGATTTCTATTTCTTTATTTTATGCCAAAATGGAGCAAGGCCCGCCCCGGTAGGACTGTCTTAATCCTTAGGCCACTAAAGCCATCGCTTGGAGCTCCATATTTTCGGGGGTCCCATTTAAAAAAAATAATTACTTATATATTTTATTTTTTAAAAAGAATTATATGTATTATGAGTTTTATGATTTCTACTAAGGAAATTGTATATGAGATAAATTTAAACATGAGTTTCGTAAGAAACAATTTGATGAAAATATGGATAACGAAATCACAAACTTCCTTGAAGAATCTGTTAGAGTTGATTACTTTATATATGTAGAGTAGATTAAACTATTTTTTCACTTCAAAATAGATTTGAACCAATTGAAGTATATGGAAATATTTTTGACTTCTTATTTAGTGGTAAAATATTGAGATCACTAGATGATGAAAATTTTAAAAAATATTGTCTTAACCTTGAACTTTCTTTAAAACATAATAGTTATTCTAATATTGATGGTTTAGATTTATTTTTGAATTAAAAGTGTTAAGAGAAATAATACAAGTAGAAGATAATGATCTAATGAAAATACTCAATCAAATAAAAAAACTTGATTCTTTTTCAAATACACATATTGCTTATAAAATAATGTTAACAATTCATGCAACCGTTGCCTCAGCCGAAAGATGTTTTTTTGAAATTAAAATTGATTAAATCTTCTTTAAGATCAACAATGTCTCAAGAGATATTGAATGAATTAGCTATATTATTATTTGAAAAGGAATTATTAAAACAAATTGATTATAAAATAGTACTTAATGACTTCACAACTAAAATAGCTAGAAAATTAGATTTTAAATAAAAATATATATAATGAAAAAATAAAATATTAAGGTCCCTCTCTTAAGTTTCATTTTAGGCCACGATATTGTTGAGTCGGCCATGAACAAGGGTTCACTTTATGGTATCAAGAGAATATCACATGACATTATTTAATTATGTGCTACATATAACGTTTGTTCACACTAGTATGTAAGTGTGACATTATATGATTAAAGTTATTAAAATAAGGAATAGACTTAAAATAATGTGAAATAATTTGTCTTTAAAGATTTATAATCTCTTGAATGACTTGAGGAAGAAAAAAAGTACCATGAAGGCTTATTAATCCATATTCTAAAAGTTTTTTTTTAGTAGTTCAATGAATAAGTTTAAGTAGATATTTAGATTATATATTGGATTTAGGTAGAATTTTGTATTGTACTTTTGTTTAGGGAACAAAGGGGTAACTATCATGGTGGATGAATTGAATCTTTTGGAAGTTTAGATTTTGTTTTAATCTAACTAAGCAAAATTCAATGGATAGGAAAAACATGAAACTAGATTTGTAACATCTCGTATCCAAAACAGATAAAAAATGCAGATTTTGAGAAGTTGCAGGTGCAACTCACGGTTGCCATCCACGGACTGTAGGTCAGACCACGGCCCGTGCTGGTGGTCCGTGGTTCACCACTGCAGCCCCTCCCAAAAGTTAGCTCAAAAAAATCGGCTAAGTCCCGACTCACGGACAGACCCACGGTCCGTAGATCAGACCACGGTCCGTGGTCTGTGTCCGTGGATCGAGGCATCCTTTACCCAGCCTCTGACATGAACTACGGTCGACCAACACGGACCGTCATTCGATCCACGGTCCGTAGGTGAAGGGTAACAGCCAGTTAGCTGAAAATTGTTGATGGGTCAACTTCAGATGGTCATAACTTTTATCACAAAAGGAATTATGTGTGCCATGACCTATGATATGATAGATAATTGAATCCTCTTTCCAACGCCACCGAGTTTGCTAAAATTCGACCTCCGAGTAAAAAGTTATGCTTGTTTTAGTGAAGGTCTGCCGAGCAGACCCGATCGACGGACCGTCGATTGATTGACGGCCCGTCAGTCCAATCCGTCGATCACTCCGACAACAGTTAAGTCAGGGGTCTTTTGGTCTTTTCTTTTTTCGTTTAACCCCTAAGATACATCGTTTAGACCCTAAATCATGAGATTTTAGTCAGTTTAAACCTAGAAACATAACTAGAACTTACCTAAGTCAAATCATTAATCAAACTTAGAAAAATTAGAAGCAAGAGAGGAGAAAAGAGGCCAAGAACCCTAGTTCAAGAACGCAACGAGTTTTCTTCAGTTCCAGCTCTGAAATCAAAGGATTTCTCCGTGGAATTCATCACCAGGTATGTGGGATTTCACTAGTGGGTTCCTTTCACCCATTAGGTCCCTAGAATTCAGTCAGTTTCTTGATTCCCTTATCATGAATAGACCTAGGGTTTCTAGAATTTCAGCAGATTATCATGAATT
>JAJOOO010030281.1:0-18050 GCA_029582685.1 Solanum piurae
TTTAGTCAGTCCCAAAAAAAATGACACATTTCTATTTTAAGTAACAATTTGCCTATAAAATGTCTTTTTTACCCTTAATGAAATGATTTACAACCACATAAATTTCTATCATTCATTTTGGACCACAAATTTTAAAAGTCTTTCCATTTTTCTTAAAGTTTGTGCCAAATCAAAGTACATCATATAAAATGGGACGGAGGAAGTAATATTTATTATTTATTTGTCAATATTTTTAAAAATTAATTATCTTATTTAATTAAATACATTGAATTAATATTATTATACACGATTTTTTTTGTCTTGATAATAGTCCGTTGAACTATTATCAAGGCAAATCTTTATTTTTAATTATTTTACCTGGGACACAAATCAAATACTTCATTTGATTCAACTTATTTTTTATTTTTTTAATACATCTAAAAATATCTCTTTTTTCTTTTTTAACAATTTTTAAATTTCATTTTTTCACATACACATGTTTAAGACACAAAATTAAAAGATATTTTAGTAAACTTATGTTTAATTTATTTTTTTAAACTTCGTGCCAAATTAAAATAAAGAAAGTAATAAATAAATTATTATAAAATACAAATATGAACATAAAATTTAATTCATGATTAATCTATGCATTTCTTACTCGTGCAGTGCATGGATATTATAGAAGTTGATAAGGACAAATATATTGATTCGAATTTCAAATGTATCTTTGTGTTTTATTTTAAATTCAAATTTATGCTAATTCAAAAAAAATATCTTCTTATAAGTAATAGAAACTTGAGCAACCTAAACTGTGGGAGTGGCTCTAGTGCCGGCCAAACCCACTCAGAAAAGCGAGTACCTACGAACAATCTCTTAGGGGAATACCTGCTACCCTAGTCTATGTCCTTACCTTAGGCTCAACCTTAGCCTTGATCTCAATTTCCACCTCTTTCTCAATAAGTGGATCCTGGGGTGGGGGTGGGGTCGCTCCTATTGGTGTGCTCACATTCTGAGCTCCACCTCTGGTGGGTGTTGTCCCTCTTCCACGTCCTTGCGTTGTGGGCTCAGTCGCCGGCTCCGTTGCTAGAGCTACCAATCTTGCTCCATTGCATCTAGTATTAACCATATGCATACAAAAGTATGAACGAGATTCGATATCAATTTGGATTAGCACATATCAATTGGAATCACGTCATAGCACGAAGAAAGAAAGGAAATTTTCTAAAGTTTTGTAGCCTCTAGCAGAAAGTACAAATGTCTCTATACCGTTCAACATGACTATGCTAGACTAGTTTTGGTATGACGAGATCAATGAACCTAGGGCTCTGATATCACGTTTGTCACGATCTAGACCATTGTGAGTGACACTCACCCTAAACAAACCGGCGGGAGATCAACCATCTAACCCGAACCAACCCAATACCATTTAAACAAATTAGTCTAAATATATATATATAATAAGGGAAATAGTTTAAATATAAAAGAATTGAGTTCCCATAAATTCAACCCAATAATCTAAAAACAACCATTGCGAAAATATCCATAAGAACTGAAAGTTACCATACCAAAACTTTAAACAAATCCAAAATGGGGGTGCAACCTCGAAATTAAACATAACTCAGTCAATAGTCCATGTTCGAGCAAAAGGACAAGAAAACATAGAGGAATCTTTGGAAGCCTGAAAGACAAAGCTCACCCTTAGACTTGAAATGAGATGTCTCTCAACTGATGTCTCATATTAGCCTATAGAAGATTCACTACACTCAAATAAAAAAGAAATAAGTGCGGTATCAGTACACAAAACACCATGTATTAGTACGTTCACGCGGCCAGTCTAACATACACATATAAGTAGTTCAATAGAAATCATAAGGCATTATACAATATAGCGACAAACATCAATCACACTTAAACTCTCAATAACATGACATGAAAACCACAAACTAGAACTAACCAATGCATAACATGTCTTACATAATCATAATGCAAAACTGGTCCTCTCATGGAACCTCAAACACATATTTGGTCCTCTCATAGAACCCAACCCCAACTACAGTATCACACCAGACATGATATTTGAGCCAACCGTCAATAATCATACCAGGCATGGTGTCTGAGCCAACAAACAATGTCATGTATTGACGTGGTATCCGATCCAACCAACAAGCACACCAAGCATGCATAATCACATTACACTATATCATGCATCAACACATAGCACAATGAATAAGACTACATGAACCTACAATTTACTATCACTAGTTCATTTCACATGCTTCCTATTACTTATTGCACAATATGACACTATAAGCAATAAACATGCACTATAAGCAATAAACATGCAAATATACATAACCTGGAAGAATACAACCATCACCTACTTCTAATCAAGACCCTTGAAAATTTTAAATAGCCCGAGTTTTCCCTTGGCGAAGTGCCTTGTCTTGTTCAAGGTCTAAAATAAGCAACACACACAATTATCAATCAATAATGGCCTAATAATTTACCAGAATTACTAACAAATTCCAACCTTAGCGAAAATGTGATCATCTTCCCCAACTTAGGGCTCCTTCCCACGATGATTGCATGCTCAAAACCTCCCCCCTCCCCGCCCCCCACCCCCCAATGTTAACCACCTAGTTTCTAAGGCCTAAGAAATAATTAACAAGATTAGGGAGTTGAATTCTTACCTTTACTAGTGATTTTCGTGGAAAAATTAATGCAGGCTGCCTAAAATCGTCCTTCTCTGTTTTCAAGAATAAAAATATAGAAAATAGGGGTTTTTGGCAGGTTTTTGCATAAAATCTCAATTCGGCTCGCTATAGCGGCCCCTGTCTCGCTATAACGTCGCTATAGCAACACTTACCTTGCTATAGTGGTCTGCACACTCTGCTATATCGAGGTGCCTTCCACTATAACAAGGTCGATGAAAGTTCTGCGACCTCAACTTGTAAAAAGGCCCTTTTTACAAAACAAACTCTTTCCTTGACGTCTACTAATATCCTTCATGCCAAGTTTATTTCGGGAGTTCTACTAACTCGAATTCAATTTCGAAAGGCCTTATGGATTCCTTAATGTCTTGGCTACAAGTATACATTAGTCAAATCTAAAAAAATACTCCACTCTTCCTCAGATGGCCCTAGACCTCACCTAACCCAAATTTCATCTAAGGCTAGCCTAGCCATGAATTTTCAAGTTACTACCCAAAAAGTTTTTTGTCCCAAATTCCTGTCCAATAGACCTATTCATAACGACCGAGTCAGGTTGTTACGAAGTAGTAACTTGAAAGTAGAAATAATCAACCATGTGCAGAAAAACAGTTTAAAGGAGAGACACAATAAATGAATCATGGACACCCGATCTCATAGTATAGAAGTAGTTTTTAAACAGAATGTTGTTGGATCATATGATATATTGAGATGTTAAGAAAATATTGATGTAAGAAAACGAGTATATGAGTATTTGAGAATGGAAAACCAAAACTATGTTAAGGTAAAACATCTTGCTTTCTGTAAGATTATCAATTGGATGTTGTTATAATTTACAAAAAAAAAACTCAAAAAAGATAAATACAATTACATGCCTGATATGTGTGTATATATATATATATATATATATATCCTACTTTTTTTATTTTTATAAAAACAGCTCCATTTAAATTATATTTCAAGCTTTTTTAGGAAAAGTATTCTCAAACAACTAAAGATTATTTGCAAAAATAATAACCAAACACAATTCTAACTTCAAAAATTTCAAAGAAAGTGAACAATATTTGTACTAGTATATGAGATCTAGTTTATGACGTTATGTGTCTATCTATTTGAGCTATTAGTTTTTTAGAGGAAATTTTATTGTATGTTTCGGATAAATTAGTCGACTTGAGTTATTTTTCTAGTGTTTTGAAATTGTGGGTATAAAGCCGTATAGAAAAAGTATATTTAAATTCTAAATATTCTTTGCAATAATATGGCCAAACACAACTGCAACTCCTACTTCAAAAATTCAAATAAAGTGATTTTTCTTTCATGATCAAACTCCCATTAAATTTAGATTTATTTTTGGGCCTGGTCTGGGTTTGGGCCAGTCCAATTACTTTGTAGGACTTAATTTTGTTTCAATATATCTGGCTCACAAGGCAAAAAATTTAATTAAAAAAAAAACAATTCACAATTTTTTAAAATAGCAAAAACAATTTACTTCTTAATTATCTTAACACAACTGTCTATTAAATGTATAGGTTTGAAAATAATAACATGTTCACATCTCTTTCTGTTTTCACTAATTTGTTTGGTAGTGTGCTATTAAAAGAAGATTATTTATGATACATGAAAAAAGATTCTATTTTAAAAAATAAAATAAAAATAAAATTTTAATTTAATTAAAAATCTCCCCTTCATTCATTTTTACTTGAACAATTTAAACTTTATACACCCATTAAAAATAATAATGAATAGGAGTATTTTACTACAATACCCATATATAATAATTGATATTCAGTCAATAAAAAGTTAATGCTAACGATAAAATTTGTTTTTTTAATTTTGAATTCTCCCTCTGTCTCTATTTACTTATTCATTTTTGGCTTGATACACTTGTTAAGAAGATAACAATTGACGTAGTCAGTTTACCATTTTACCCATATTAATTGATAGAATTCCAAAATCAATTTACTCATTTCTATCTTTTTCAAAAACATTAACTTTCTGAATAAATTGAGGGTATAATATATAGGTAAAAAAATATTGTCTTTTCTTGATTTTTGAATAACGACAAATAAAAATGGACAAGTAATTAAAAACTCAAAATTGAACAAGTAAAAAAGTTAAAGTGTAGTTATAATATAATTGACAAATTAGAGTAAAAACGAAAAATTAAAAGTAGAAAGAAAATGAAAATGAGTGTGTATTAATATAATGTTGACTAAGAGAGTGAGCCATAAATAACCGTTATAAAATGCAGGAAAAACAGAAATAGATATAATCTGATTTAAATGCTGTCTCTTCTCCTCAAAAATGGCGCCTCTTCGAAATGTTAATTTTTTGACTATAAATAAACTAGTCCCCTTTCATTTCTTCTTCACACAACTCTTCAGAAATGGAGAAAAATCAAATGATTTCTCCTTCATTTCTTCCTTTATACGATTACCAATCCCCTCCAATCTCCGATGATGAATTTAAACGATTTCATACAATTGATCGAAAACTTTATGGGAAGTTGCTTAACGTTCTAGGGCGTGAACCTGCTGAATCGATGAAAGTTATGGCGTTTTTTCATTGGATTGAAGGAGTTGCAAAGGATCGCTACTTTGTGGCTAACCTTTTTGATTTTTCATCTCAATTGCTTAACAAAATTGTGGATGAGGCTTTAATGTGTGTGAAATGCACGGAGGATGATAAGTTTACTGGATATGATTATCCTGAGATTTTTTTGATTCCTAATATTTTGAGGCGGAATTTTACTCTCAAATACTTTTATGATAATCGGTCAAGTGCTATTTGCGGTATAACTCATTCTCTTAAGACTGTTTGTTTTAGGGCTTTTGATGATATACATGTTGTTAAACAGCCAAATTATTATACTAGGTCAACTTTGTTCGAAACACCAAATGATGTTATCAACAACCCTAGTCCTTATGCCCCAATTGGTGGTGCTCGTGATGGTGATGGTAGTGGTAATCTTATAGAATCTATAATACCTAGTGAGAACATGATCGAAGAACTAGGAACCGTTAATAGTAGTAGAATGATGTCACTTATCAACCCTAGCCATTTCTATAGCGGTGCATCCAACATAGAAGCTACTAGAATTAATGTATCAGGGGTGGGTGGGTCGAGTCTAGAAGAATTACCTAGGGTGGCTACTAGAATGGTGCCAATGAATTCTTCTCTTGTACCAAGTGCTAGCGCGTTAAACATGGATGAATATGCAAGGGTGGCTAATAGAATGGTGCCAGTCATGAGTTCTAGTCATGTACCAAGTGTGGGTGCATCAAACATAGAAGAATATGCAAGGGCAGCAACTAGGATGGTGCCAATGAGTCCTAACCAGGTACCAAGTGTACTGGGACCGGTTGTTGGTGCATCAAACATAGATGATCAATTAGCAAGGGGAGCAACTAGAATGGTGCCAATGAACCCTAACCTTGTACCAAGTCATGTGAGTGCATCAAACATAGGGGAATTAGCAAGGGCTGCTGCTACTAGGATGGTGCCAATGAACCTTGTACCAAGTCATGTGAGTGCATCAAACCTAGAAGAATTAGCAAGGGCTGCTTCTACTAGGATGGTGCCAATGAACCCTAGTCATGTACCAAGTGTGGGTGCCGCGGGTGTTGGTGCATCAAACATAGATGAATATGCAAGGGCAGCTGCTACTAGGATGGTGCCAATGAACCCTAGCCATGTACCAAGCGCGGGTGGTGAGATGCTTTTACGTTATCCATATGGTGTTCCAAATCAAATGGTACAATATGTGCCACCTTATTTTTATCCTCGATATGGTTCTTCAAGTGGAAGTGGAGTTTTTATTCCTCAAATATTGCCTACTCCTTATAGTTATCATCATGACATTGATAGTATGAACATGGATATTTCTGAAATGTTTAAGAACAACTTGAACTTTCTTGATGATGAGACTGAAGTTGCTCCTGAAGATAGGACTGTCTTCTTGACATTCTCCAAGGGCTATCCAATTAGTGAAGCTGAAGTCAAGGAATTCTTCACTAGGTAACTTATCTTTTCATTTATTTATAATCATCTAACACTTAACTTGGATTTGATCTCCTTATGTATCCCTCTATTAAGTTTAATTAATTTGTTAATCAAATATAAAAAAAAACAAAAAAACACTTGTGGTGGTTAGCTTAATACCTATTTTAGCGGATCCTTGTAATAGAATGATTAAGGGATAAATTAAGCAACATATCCGCTCCCTCATTTTATTACATTTTAGGTTATGCTTAAATTAAACCTCTCCCCTCATTAAATAGAACATCATTACTTATATTCATTGATGTGTTTACATTATTACTTGTCTTAATTCGCGATAGATGGTTAGATCTTTGATGATATGTTATAAGTCATGAAACCAATTGCAAGTGCGGAAGGTATTTACTGTTTCAGAGAAGCCAATCAAGTAGCTGATAGTTTGACTATAAATGTTTGATTGTTGTCATGTACTGATTCAGAAACAACCTCTCTCTACCTCCACAAGGTAATGGTGATGTGTGATGGTGGCCTTATGATTATATTTTAATTGTGTTGTAGGAAGTTTGGAGATGATGTTGAAGCTGTTTACATGCAAGAGGTTGCGGAGGATGAGCAAGCATTGTATGCGCGGCTTGTGACTCGCTCTCCTGCTCTCCTTGAGGCTATTGTAGATGGTGGAAAAGCAAAGTACAACATCAATGGGAAGCATGTCTGGGCAAGAAAATATATCAAGAAGCAAAACCCTAAGATCATGTTTCTGGGACAAAGTAGCTCTTCAGTTCCATCCACTTCACCCTAATGTTAATGTGCCAGTGTGCTAACTTGAGGGGTCAGGGTTTTAAGATGTAACTTTGTTGTAACTTTACTATTATGCTTGTCGTTGTTGTAATCTGGATTCTGAATCTGCCTTTATGTGCTGTTTCGAATAAAGCGAAACCTTTTAACATGCCTGACTATATATATATTTTATTATTGTATACAAATATATTGGAGGGTGGCCAACTAAAACAAAAGTCCCTCTTGTGTATGATTAGTAAGCAAATATTATTTCAAAAGCGTTTATATGTTATTTAACAAAACGTTATGGAGATGGGTAGGCATGGAGAGTGACGGTTAAGGGTGGTGTGGGTGGAATGGTCAAGGGGTGAAGGTTGGGGGGATTGCGTGGGAGGGGAGAGATATATACAATTATAAACTTGGATTATGATGACTTATGCAACTTGTTTTTCTACTTTCATAGAGAAGTCATTTTCCTCACTTTAAGGAGCTTGCTTTCCTAGAAAAAATATTTTCCAATCCTTTTGATGAACCAAAAATACAAAAATTGAAAAACATTTTCTGAAAGTGAGTCTTCTTCATCTTTCCAAGCTACAAAGGGTGCTAATACTATTTCATTCACGTCTGATCGTTTTCTATCTTGATTGTGTTAGTGTTTGTCCTTATTCAATGGCGGAGTAAATATTTTTCAGTATATGGGGTTTAAAATATAAAGAAGTAAGCATATAAAAAGAGTCAAATAAATTTAACATCTACTATGTAAAACGAAAAAAAATAAAAATTCTTAATCCTAAACGTTGCATTGTTTCACATTAATTTCACAGAAATTCATTTCATGAAATTTATTTTATTCTTATTCTTCAAATGTCACAAGTTTTTCAGTGTTAGGAATTATTTGACATTTTCATTAATGTTGGCAAATAAAAGTGATAATACTTGTCGACGATTTTTGTCAAATCATGCCACCATATTTAGTTGCGACATGAAAATATTTTTTTATCTAGTCTGGTATATATCTTACTATATAAAGCTGGACAAACTTGACACCTCCTTTTGGGCATGATTTTAAAAAAATAAAATCCTTTTCTTCCTTTTCTTTTAAGCCTTTTTTCTTTATTTTACTATTTATTCCATTTAGAGGTAGGGGATGGCATTTCAGTGTATGAAACAGTTCAGTACTCTAAATAGAATTGTGCATATCTTATTAAGTCTTCTTCGCAATATGAAAAGGTTATTGGATAGGTATTTCTATTGCTTTAGACTGCGTTTTCTCTTCTTAGTTCATTCAATCAACAATACAAAAATTACTTGAAAACAAACTTTGATCTATATACCATCATATGTACTCCAATTTATTTAAATAATACTCAAAGTCGATATTATTAAAAATATTTAAACGTTCTTTCAAGAAAATAAATCTTAGATATGTAAAACGTGTGTTAAAAAGGGAAATAAAAAGTGAACCTAAAAAGTCATTTATCTCTGAATGTGAAAAAATAATAATTAAATTAACAGAAATAAGTATTTTTAAAAATGAATTGATGGTGGAATTTTCTTATCCACTGTCGGCGGATAGTAGTTAATTATCATTAGATCTAATGTCGCTAAAGGCTTTAGAGATATTTTATGAAGAATACTAGTATTATTTTTGGTGTAGTGTTATATAATTAGACATGACATTGCATTCTTCATCTTCCCATTCCATTTTCATCATCATAGTTGCTTTCTATATTTTGTTTACATTGAACCAATTCTGAACAAGAAGTATAAGTTTTTCTTAATTCTGCTTGCTTAATCCCCTACTTCGTTTTCTGAAATTGTCATCATTGAATATGTTACTCCTCGATCTCATGTAACATATAAGTAGAAATACTTACAAAAAAATTAAAGGGGAACTAGTTAATGAGCCAAATTAAATATGTATATCCTCATAGTTGTATTCGACTGTCCTCAATAATTTATTTTGCAGTTTTGAAGATTAGAACCTTGCCCCCCCTCCTCTTTTTGTAATTTCAATGAAGATGAATTGTCAATGACAAAATCTGAGAGACCCAAAATTCATAAATAAATAAAAAAACTAATGAGCCGAAAAACTTATCTAAAGATAAAATGAAGTCTACCCTCTACAAATTCCTTTCCATAACCATAAAAATTGACTAGCTAAGAAGAAAATTGTCATTTATCGAGTTGAAACAACATCTTTGCCTCTATTGAGAGACCATGAACAGTAATAAAATGTCCTATTTCCTCTTGGAGAAAAAAGTTTTGCCAAGAAGTCAACACTTGATTGGCTTCTCTAAAATAGTTAGTATTAGAATTCCTTGGAGGTATGGAAAATTCGTCCATCAAGTTTTTTTTAATTTGCAAATTTTTCCTCAGTTAGTTAAAAGAATGAAATTGAGTAATTGATTAATATTATGACAATACTAGATAGTATATATATTATTATGGGAGAAATTGATCGTTGAAATGATAAGGTCTAAGGTTACGTTCATCATAAGCTTTTCTTCATTTATAACATTGTACAAAAGGCACACATATATCTACATGAGCTTTTCAAAAGTTAGTAGAGGACCATATATACTTTAATACTTATCCAATCATTATTATACTTTCTTACAAGACATATTTCATAAAATAATAACTGTCATTCTTTTACAAACTACAAACGATATTTTACAATCATTTTAATCAATCATAGGAAAATTGAAAAACATTTTCTAGAATTGAGTCTTCTGATCATCTTCATCCGAGCTACAAAGAGTGCTAATACTATTTCATCCATGTCTGATATTCTTCTATATCTTGATCGGGTTCATGTTTGACCTTATTCAATGTCGGAGTAAATATTTTCAGACTGAGTTTAAAATATAAAAAAGTAAGCACACAAAAAAGTCAAATAAATTTAACATATTGTACTATATATAAAGAAAACTAAATGTCGTATTGTTTCACATAAATATCACAAAATCATTTCATGTCATTTATTTGACTCTTATTTCTTCAAATGTCATAAATTTTTCAGTGTTATAAATTTTTTGACATTTCCATTAATGTTGGCAAATAAAAGTGATACTTGTTGACGACCTTTATCAAATGTCACCAATTTATCTAGTTGCGACATGAAAATATATTTTTTATCTAGTATATATCTTACTATATGAAGCTGGACAAACTGGACGCCTCCTTTTGGGCATGATTTTTTTTTTAAAATCCTTTTCTTTTAGAGATTAACTACTATTCACTGTCTGTCTGTGAACAAGAAAATTAATACTTATTTCTTTTAAGTTAATTGTTATATTAGAAAACTAACATTTTTCGGTTTTAAAAATAGATGGTTTATCTTTTTAATATTGAAATTGACATTTTTTGAGTGATTAATTTATTAAGATGACAAATATTTATCCTCAAACAACTCAAGTGAAATAATAGCAAATATGACAACAAAATTGTTCTTCGCCAAGCTAGTTCCATAAAAAATAATATTGTCCCGACAATTATCTACATTGACCCAGTTACATAATAATTCAAAGGTATATAATTGAAAATAAGTTTTTTTTATAGAGTTTTAATCCAAACATAAGATGGGTGGGAAACAATGAACCAAACACTTCGTAAAAATAAACTCTGCACTATTAATTTCTGTATTATTAATCCCTGCAATATTATTAATCCTTATGTTATTTATCTTTGTACCAAACGACCCTTCAGTGGCAGGGGATGTCATTCCAGTGTATGAAATAGTTCATAACTCAGCTAAATGGAATGACATTTCATTGAAAGAAACGTTGGATTACTCAATTAGGTAATAAAATTTGGTGAAATAGGGTTAATTACAGTACAACAAAAATAGCTTTTAGCGACAATAAATAGGGCTAAAGCCTTTACATGCATTAGTTAATTGTCATTGGATCCAATGTCGCTAAAGGCTTTAGGGATAATTTACAAAGAGTGTTCATTGCAGCTAAAAATATATGCTTAGTGACAATTAAACTATTGCCATTAATTAATTGCCACTAAAAATTATTTTTGATATAGTGTTAATTAGACATGACATTGCACTCTTCATCTTCCCCATCCCTTTTTTCTTAATTCTGCTTGCATAGTCCCCTACTTCGTTTTCTGAAATTATCATCATTGAATATGGTTAGTAAACCTAAGGTGTGGGAGGCTTGGCTAGCTAGACTCTTCTCATGTAACATATAAGTAGTTAAAGGGGGACTAATTAATGAGCCAAAAATGTATTTCCCATAGTTGTATTAGACTGTCCTCAACAAGATGAATGGTGCATGACAGAATCTGAGAGACCCAAAATTCATAAATAAAAATAACTAATGAGCCGAGAGACTAATCTAAAGATATATAAATGAAATTGCCTCTACAAATTCCTTTACATAACAATAAAAAATGACTAGCTGAGATTTTTTTTTATCATTTATCAAGTTGGAAACGTCTTGGCCTCTGTTGAGAGACCTTGAACACTAATAAAATGACTTATTCCTCTTGGAGAAACAAGTTTATCCAAGCACTTGATTGGCTTCTCTAAAATAGTTATTAGAATTCAGACTCACGTTGAAGCACCAAAAGGAGAATTGAGGATTTTTCAAATAGGAGATCAAAGCGTTTTTCCTTGGAGATGGAAAATTCGTCCACCAAGTTTTTTCAATTCAAAAAATCTTTCGCAATTAGTTAAAAGGATGAAATTGACTAATATTATGACAATACTAGGTAGCATATATATCATTATGAGAGAAGTTGATCGTTTAAATGATAAGGTATAAGGTTACGTTTAGCAAAAACTTTTCTTCATTCATAACATAGTATAAAAGACACACACATATATCTATATAAGCTTTTCAAAAGTTAGTAAATGAACATATATACTTATGCAATCATTATTGTACTTTCTTATGAGACATATATATTTCATAAAACAATGACTATTGACTATCATTCCTTTACAAACTAAACACAATATTTTGAATTTTAAGGAGCTTATTTTTTAAAATATATTTTACAATTATTTTAATCAACCATTGGAAAATTAAAACACATTTTCTGAAAGTGAGTCTTCTGATCATCTTCATCCGAGCTACAAAGGGTGCTAATTCATCCATGTCTGGGATTCTTCTATATCTTGATCGGGTTCGTGTTTGACCTTATTCAATTGTGGAGTAAATAGTTTCAGTAGATCGGTATTCGGGTTCAAAATATAAAGAAGTAAGCATACAACAAAGTCAAATAAATTTAACATATTCTACTGTATATAACCGAAAAAACCCTCTTTAACCCTAAATGTCGTATTGTTTCACATAAACATCACAAAGTCATTTCATGAAAATTATTTTACTCTTATTTCTTCAAATGTCATAAATTTTTCAGCGTTAGGAATTTTTTGACATTTCCATTAATGTTGGCTAATAAAAGTGATACTTGTTGACGATTTTCATCAAATGTCACCAATTCATCTAGTTGCGACATGAAAATATTTTTTTATCTAGTATATATCTTACTATATGAAGCTGGACAAACTTGACACCTACTTTTGGACATGATTTTTAAAAAAAATAATCTTTTTTTCCTTTTCTTTTAGAGATTAACTACTATTCACCGATAGTGAACAATAAAATTATACCCTCTGTTTATTTTCAAAAATACTTATTCTTTTAAGTTAATTATTATATTAGAAAACTATCATCTTTTCATTTTAAAAAAATAAATGGTTTATCTTTTTTAAATTGAAAATTGACATTTTGTGAGTGATCATTTTATCAAGATGACAATTATTTATCCTCAAATTACTCAAGTTAAAAAATAGCAAATATGACAACAAAATTGATCTTCTAGCTAGTTCCATAAAAAAATAATATTGTCCGGCAATTATCTACCTTGATCCAATTACACAATAATTCAAGGGTATAATTGATTTTTTATTTATTTATAGAGTTTTAATCCAAACACAAGATGAGGTGGAAAACAATGAACCAAACACTTGATAAAAACCCTACATTACTAATCCCTATATTATCAATCCCTATATTATTAATTCTTACGTTATTAATATTTGTACCAAACGACCTCTTAAAGGTAAGGGGTGGCATTCCAGTGTATGATACAGTTCATTACTCAACTAAATGAAATGACACTTCATTGTAAGAAAAGTTGCATTACGCAATTGGGCGATGAAATTTGGTGAAATAGGTTACTTATACTACCACAACAATAACTTTTAGCGCCAATAAATATGAACATTAATAAACAGGGCTAATATAAAACATTTATCTACATTAGTTAATTGTCATTTGATCAAATGTCGCTAAAAGCTTAAAGGATAATTTATATAGAGGGCTAATTGAGGCTAAACATAAGTTTTTAGTGGCAATTAAGCTATTTCCATTAATTAATTACCGTTAAAAATTATTTTTAATGTAGTATTAATTAGACATGATATTGCACTCTTCATCTTCCCATACTATTTTCTTAATTCTGCTTGCATAGTCCCCTACTTCGTTTTCTGAAATTATCATCATTGAATATGGTTTGTAAGCCTAAGGTGTGGGAGGTTTGGCTAGTGTAACGATTCGAACCATCGTTATTTAGGAAAGACAAAAATCCGCGAAAATCTGGGCCACTGTCCCGCCAGAGCGAGCTAGATGCCGCTAGGGCAGCGGGGCTACAACATGAATAGTTGCCGCTACAGCGGGATAGGCGAGGCAGAATGTAAAATACGAGAAATTCTATTTTCTCCATCTTCCTAAAATACCTAGATAAGTCGTAAATTATCCTAGAAACCTCAGAAAAGCCGCTCTAGGCTTGGGAAGGAAGGAGGAAGGAGAAGGAGATTTCTAGCGTGGGGATGATGGAATCTTGCGAATTCTTGGACAAATTCATTGTCCTGAATCCGGAAAAACTAGAAACGAAGTAAAAAATCCTGTGCTACTGCTTGACGCCCAGGTATGCTAGGTTTTATGCATTGAGTAGTTATAAATCTGTGCTTACCATATAATGTATGTAAATCAATAGTAGGTTATCCAACAAAGTGAAGTAGAATGATAAATGGAACTACAAAAATGAACTGCAAGGTCTTATGAACGTATTCTATAACAATGATGTTTTACCACCCTCAAAGAAAGGAATTGTGAGTCATTGTAATAAACTTATCAATACAAACTAGCGAAAATGATTAAAATGTGTCAAATAAGTCTTGGTTTAGTTTTTGGTGACACTTTGATCAAGAAAGGGATGAACCCACTTAAAAATGTAATTAAGTTAATTTGGGACCAAATTAATATTTTCAAAACTTTCTAATCTTTTATAAAATACAAAAAAACACTATATTTTTCAACTACTCTAATTCTAACCAAACCATTTAAAAAAAAGTAAAAGAAAATAGGATTCAAAAGTTCTTCTTCTTCTTCTTCTATCCAACATTCTTCTCTTCTTCTTCTTCCTTAGAAAATTCGACCATCAACAAATATTCTCATTCTTGTCCTCCTCATCTCTGGCCGTCACTCTTTCTTTCTGAACTGAATGTCGTCTTCGGTTGTCACTCTTCTTAAAACGGGTAAGTAATTTTTTTTTGAAAGATTTAGAATTTTTGAACAACACACTCTTGATAATAAGTTCTTTTCTTGGGTTAATGAACAAGAAATCGTTCTATAGATGTCAAAATTGAATAATTGTGTAATGGTACCTATTATTTCTTGTTTTTGAAAGAAAATCGACAAACCCAAAAAAAACTTTAATTTTTAGGAAATATATATGTATTGTTGTCGTTCAATGGAAAGCCAGTTTTTGTTGCTTTTGTTCTTCTTTTTGTGACCATTTTGTTCATATGATTGTAGAAATATACTTTGTTCTGTTATCCAACATATATTTCATTTGTTGAAAGAAGTGTCGTATGTTGCAACATATTAGTGATATGTTAGTACATATTCCGAACATGTCACCTATGTGTTAGAGCAACAGAATGGTCATCTGTAGTAACATGTTACTCATATATTGAGGCAGAAGATTCATCTGTGGCAACATAAGATTCATCTGTGTCAACAAAATGTTCATTTATTGCAACCAAATGTTCATTTGTTTCAACAGAAGTATAAATTGATACCCCTTATAATTTTATAATCAATTGTAAACTCTCAACCTTTTTTTACCTTGTAGATAAAATGTCACAATAAAGTTCATCTGTGGCAACAACTCAATCTTTTGCTGGTGATGCTTCCTTTTCTAACATCAAATGCTCTTTCTGTCGATGTGAAAGATGTGAGCAACAACTTCATTATGTTCTTAGTCGTGTTAAAGAACTCACTAATATAATTATAAAAAGGACATGTAATATTGATGTACATATATCCAAGAAGATTTCACAGCTTTTGAAGTGTAGGAGGTTGAAAAAATCAATTTCCTGATCACTATCTATAATCAACAAAAGAAAAATTCAATGACTACTGCTCCAATATCTTCCTCAACCGCAAAAGGCAAGAAGAAAGTCGTTAGTTGTGATGTGAAGCAACAATATCCATTTGGAGGTTTTAACATTTCCGGAGAGGGTCCAACTCAACTAATGCCATCCTTCTCGCAATGGATAAACAAGGGTCTTTACAAGCATCATGCAAAAAAGTAAAGTCATTCAACTATTATTAATATTTCTTGATGTCCACTAAATAATTATTTTTAATATTTACACAATTACAGAAGAGACAAGGATGAGAACTACTTAGTTAATTGCTCAAAACTTGGATTCAAACAACTTGATTTTGTAGTTAACATTTTCGAAGAAGAAGGACTGGTTCTACGTAATGTCTCAACCTAATAAGTGTTGGACTGATGAGGTATAACCATGCCCACTTATGTTTTGATTAACACATACTCATAAATACAAATAATTGACAGATAAATAACTTGTTGATGTATCTGTGCAACATGTGGATGTCATTTTGTACTATTTGCGGAAGAAATCAAAGAAACAGAGTCATTCAAAATATCGATATACCACTACATATTGTTTTTTTGAAAACATACATCGACAATGCTAATGTTGTTCCGGAAAATGAAAATAAAATCATTAACATTATAAAAAGGGTTTAGTATACCCAGTAGACTGTTTTGGCACCTCATAGATGAGGTTTATGTCCCTGTAAATTATAATGGGGAGTTTCATTGGGTCCTGGATATCATTGTATTGAAGGAACAATGCATAAAGGTGTATGATTCGATTTCCTTATTGAGGACTAACAATTTTTTTTCCTATGAGATTCAAAAATTGTCTACAATATTGCCAAAGTACCTTGAATTCAGCGGGTTTTTTTGAGCAAAAATACTAAAACAATTGGTCAGTTGTTGAATCTTACCAGGGCAAGAACAAATCTCACCCATTAGAAGTCAAATATGTTATTCGTATTGTCCAACAAGAAAGCAATAATCTGTACATATCACATTATTTTTTTTTCCTACCACTTTTGAAATGTGATGTTATTAGTTTATTATTTTTCTATTTGATGATACACCATGCAAACTGTGGAGTTTTTGTTGATGTGTATGTTGAGTTTTTAAATGATGAACTACAAGTACAATCTTTTGGAATTGTTTCTCAATCCTTTCGCATGAGATATGCTTCACTCATATGGAATTATGGGATTTTAAAGGCTTGGAGTGGCTATGTTAGTAAGAATGAAGACCCACAGAGGCCTAGACCTAAAAAATCAAACTTCATATCTCCAGATGAAAATGTTATGGTTACCACCATTGATTAGATTTAGTTTTGATGGTTATGTATACCATTACCTTTTTGTTGATAAGTTGTAAAAAACAATTGGTGAAGTGTTCCTTTTGTCTGATATATTAATGGTTATTATTGTATTTATTTTGTTGGAACAAATGCTAATTATGTAGGAAAAGAGAAAACTATGTGGTATCTGTGGCAACATATATAACCTCTGTTGTAAAAAATCACATAATTATTGCATGTGCCCCAACATAAAGGTTATCTGTGGCAACATATATGTAACACCTCAGAACTTAGCAGACTTGACCAACAGGAAATTGGGTGAACCACGGAGGGGCTCACGGACCGTGAAAGGAACCACGGTCCATTGAACTACTCGTGTCTCACACCCAGGGAAGCGTGGTGGACCACGGAGCCCTCCACGGGCCGTTGATCCTCACACGAGCCGTGTGACTGCTCGTAGAAGCGGGGCAGAGCCACCAGGATTTAGGGGGTGGAACCACAGGCTGTGGTCCCAACGACGGGCCGTGGATAGGTCCATCGTCCTAACGCAGTAGACACCTAGCCCAAGTGAAGAGAAAGTCTATTACCTTACAAGCAACAAGGAGTGGGGTGATTGCGTGATGGTACTATGATTTAGCAAGACCAAGGAGTCACTTTTTAGTTACTGACCAGACACCGGACCCTTTTTATCAGATTATGGAGGGGTTGATTTTGGTATGGAAAGGGTGTTGGGAATATATGGAAGGGAGGATCTTATGTGGTGGTTATGGAGTGATTTGGGGAGTGGAAAGAGTGGGGGAAACGGTTTTGGGGTTAATGGAGGGAAGGGAAATGATTTGAAACAATGGGGTTTATTT
>JAJOOO010030282.1:0-29458 GCA_029582685.1 Solanum piurae
ATATTTTTAATTTCAAAAATTATTTTCTACTCTAGTAAAAATAAAAGATATTTCTCAAAAATATTTTGCAGTGAACAACAAATAATGCAAAAAAAGGGAAAAATTGTTGAAAAAAATAGAAAGAGGGTTTAATTGTCTTTTCAACGTTTTTTTACTGTTGGGCCCCTCGATTTTTACATCTGACGCGCCTAAATTGCGTCTCAATCACGCGTAATGCCAGGTTGGATTCACGTGTTTTTTTGTTTAAGAATTGGATAGTTGAAGTGCCTACTTGTGCACTTTGAAAGTTAGAGATCATACTTAAAATTCGAAGCCAAGTTTAGGGTCTAATTTATGTATTATGCCATTTTTTTATGTTGTCACTAATGAAAATGTACCTGGACTGGACCACAAAGTGTGGCCACATTTTCAAAAGTTCTTTAAAAATAAAAAAATATTTTGTAGTAAGGTTTAACTTATATACGCTAACTATATAAAAATAAGTATTTATGAACAATTACTTGTATTTGTCGTTTAAGTGACCTGATAATGTGTAGGTTCTGCACTTACGCGATAGGCCGGACTTAAAGACAGTACCAGATGATGATGATCAACTGAGCTATGACTCTCCAAAGATCAGTTTCAGATGGGATGTTGATCAAAATTACTCTGCAATTTCAGTGACAAAAAATCACCAATCTATAAAAAATTCCTCTTTAAACTCAACTATGGTTCATATAGATCAGTGCCCTGCAGCAACTAGAAAAGGAAATTGGGTTACCACAGATTCTGAATGTAAGTTTCCTTAAGCCTTTTATTCAATACCTAATGTAGTCTGAAGAGGATACGATATACGCTTTGTAAGATAAAAAATAAAACTTTAGACTCCAAAAAGGAAGTATGTAACGCAAGATTGTAAATCGAACTAAGGTCTATTTCAGTAAAGTCATAAAACTAACCAAAATACATCAATCATTCATATATTTTTGGTATAATATGAAAAGTAATAATGCATATTCATTAAGTTCGTGCCAAAGATTACAACCCTTGTTAAATCTGAAGGAATACTTATCGAGCTACTATAACCCTTCTCGGTGATTATATCTTTTTTTTATTTTCTTTCATATTTTAATTTCGAAGCAAGATTTTTTCCATTAATTTATGCTTATTTTTTTTAATAACAGTTGTGGTACTAGAGCTAGAGCTATGAAGAAGATTGGTGGTCTCTGTGCCACGTGGATTATAGTAATTTGTTCATCAACTTTGCTACTTTGATGTAACGTTATTTGTTTAACGCACACGACATTCACCTTATATGTCAATTTTATATTCTAACCAACGTTCAACGATAACAATAAATGTGTCTGGATGCTGCTAAAAACCGACGAATAGCAAGTGCTTTTTTTGTGTGGATCTTATTTTATTGAGAACTTAATGAGGTGACCACCTACACATTTTGATTTTACTGTTACTCAACATATTGCTTGACGTGAAATTGATAGTGGATTTATTTGTCGTTGTAGAATCTTTTTTCACAGCTCAATAGATAATTTGATAAGACACTAAGTTTTTTTTTAGTGTTTTAGATTATGATTAATCAATATGTTAACTAATCGATTATGATAAATTGGATCGAATTTTTATGTTTATTATAATGAAATTAAATTTTATAAGTGGAGTCTGAAAATAGCAATATGTACATAGTCTTATTCCTAATTTGTAAAGATAGAGATTTTGTTTTCGAAGAGGTAATAAAAAAAAATACAGTAAAAATAAGGGGAAATAGACATTAACAATAACAAATATTAATACATATACTTGGACCATTCTAGCCAACTTTCAAACTCATAAATGTTTCATGGGACCAATTCCAAACTAATATCCCTTTCATTAATTGTATTTAGACATAATACATAAGCATTATGACCCTTAACTTGGCGTCAACTAGCAACTATGACCTTTAACTTTGGGTGTGCACAAGTAGACACCTAAACTTGTATAAAATTGAACAAATAAACACATTCGTCCTACATGACAATTTTGTGTCCTACGTGACGTCTTATAAGACATGTGTGTCTACTTGTTCAATTTTATACAAGTTTAAGTGTCTACTTGTGCACACTCAAAGTTAGAGGGCATATGTGTCTGCTAAAACCAAATTAAGAGTCATATTTATGTATTATGTCTTGTATTTAATTTGATTATAATTACCCTATAGGTGAATGGAAGACTTTTAATCCTCTTGCCTATAAAAAAGAAGAAACTTTTAATATGAAGTTATTTTGATATGCAAACAAAAAGAAGTAAGCAATCTATTGGTCTTAATTTAGTAATTTGTGATGAAAGACCTCAATGATGTACAATCATTTATAATCTAGTAAAGGTAGTGGATTATGATACTTTAGTAGCATTTCCTCACAAGTTCTTTTGGTATTTTGAAGCTTAAAAACGAAGTCCTAGTATTGGTAAGACCTAAAATTTAAAACCAATTTCAATTTTTAAATACTCCATTCGATTTAATTTGTTTATTTGACTTTGATTTGATAAAAAAATTAAGAAAGTAGAATAAAATTTAAATCTTGTGGAGTTATGGTATTAAACTAAAGATATGTAAAATGAATCAATATACCCTTCAATCTCACAGACTTTAAATATATCAGGTAAAAAATTAAAATTAACAAGTTGTCAAATTATTTTTTTTAAAAATAAACTAAAAAGAAAATTTAAAAAAAAAACAAATTAAACCTCTTTTTTTTTTACCCCACCGTCAAGAAGATCAAACTTAATTGCTTAAACCTAGCCTTAACCTACCATGACTTGTCTCAACCATATTAAATTTCCAAAAACCAATTCTTTAATCTTTCTTACTCTTTATATGCTTGTTTTTCTGTTATGTCACTGCGCAACAAAGTAGGAAAATCAACTACTCACACATTCTCCATTTCTTTCTATATAATCTAAACTAAAATCCCACACTTTATCAACTCAATAAAAAAAACGATCTTTCTCAAAACCCCTCAATCAAAAAAAGATGGAAGAATCCATTAGTATTCAAAAACTCAATTCTCAAAATGACCAAAAAATCAAGAATTGGGATTTTCTTTCTTCAGATCTTACTGAAAAAATCCTCTCTTACCTCCCAATTCGTTCTATAATTGTTGCTTCCTCTGTATGCAAGATCTGGAATTCCATAATAACAACTTCTTCTTTCACTACCAAAATCTCTGCTACAAAAAAGCAGCCATGGCTTTTTCTCTGTGGCCAAAACAGTATTTTTTACAACAATAATCAACCATTTGCTTATGACCCAGATGCCAATGAATGGATTTCACTTCCCACTTCAACCCTTTTGTCCCAAGATTTCTTTATTGGTTCAAATGGTTTTTTCTTTGCTACAACTTCTGAAAATTTCAGTTTTAAGCCTAATTTTAATGGAATTTGGGTCCAAACAAGCCCTTTGAGGTTCTCCAGGTGTAATCCTCTTGTGGGTGTTTACAATGAAGGGTTAAATCCAAGATTCATTGTTGTTGGTGGGGTTAGATTTGTTGGTGGATTAGTTGATGTTGAGGATAGATTGGCTGTTGAGATTTATAACCCAAATCTTGATTATTGGGAACTGTGCCCACCTTTACCAGCAGATTTTAGGTCAGGGAATTCATCACAGTGGTTATGTTCAGCTTTGTTAAGAGATAAATTCTACTATATTTTTGGGATATATTCTTGTTTTATTACATGTTTCAATTTGGATGAACATTTGTGGAGCGAGGTACAAACACTTAGACCACCTGGGATTTTGTTTTCATTCTTGGTAACTTGTCAAGATTGTTTAGTTTTAGGTGGATTATGCAATTCACCAAATGGACCAAATTTTGTTCTATGGAAGGTTGATGAGAAAACAATGGAGTTTAGTGAACTTGCTATAATGCCTCAAGCATTGATGTATTGTTTGTTTGATAGTGATGAAGATGACAAATTTTCTAGTTTGAAATGTGTTGGATTGGGGAATCTTGTTTATGTTTACAATGAAGAACATCATAAGAATTATCCTGCTTGTGTTTGTGAATTTAGTAATGATTTTGGGATGTGTAGTTGGAGGAAGTTGCCTAATTTGCCACCAAATGCTAGTAAGTTTCATAGAGTGATTAGCTTTTGTTCAAATGTTTCACTTGACAACATTCTTGTTGGTTCAAGAATTTGAAGTTTCACCAACGGCAACCAATATGGTGGGATGGATGAGATTTCTTCATTATCTTTAATCAGAAGTTTCAGACTTGAGCTTTGAATACGAGGAAACTCATGCTAAAGAGCATTAGTTAGTGGGTCTATGGTGTGGATTCAGATTTGTCGGACTTACAACTCTTGAAATTTCACCAGCAAGCAAGATGTATGGTGAGAATAGATGAGATTCTTTCTCGAGTTTGACCTTTTGGAATAGAGAAATTTATGGTGAATCGGGAGTGATTTCTCTATAACAAGCCCTACGCTACACGAATCCTGATTTTTAGGATGGTTTTTTTCATTTCATAATAGTATATGTACGTTTAGAAATATGTACTTGGTACTTTTTCCTGTTTCCAAAATTATATATATATGCAATTATACATGATAACTTTTTTCATGTTGTGCTCTCGTTGATGTAATTTTCAGTTAAGACTTCAGGTAGTATTAATTATTTTTAAGTTATCCAATCCATTTCTTTTTCTTTTTTGGATCTAATAAAGGTGAAAAGCAAATAGGGAAAGTGAAAATATACTCGATTTTGAGATCACCATTTAGGCTATACAAGGCAAAACAAAAAAAATTATATGATTGAAGTTAAATCTTTTTTGCCTAAGCTCCAACGATGTGTGACTGAAAATTTAATTATTTTTAAGCAAACTGAAAATTATAGTTTAAAAAATTAAATAATAGCTTAAAATATAAGTTATTCAAATATTAGACGGTAAGATTCATAAATATATTAGTTAAAAAACATAAGATTAGAGTCTAAAATTATCTAGAAGAAATTTTTTCAAGATCTATATATATTTTTTTAGATTTTTATTCGGTTTTTGATATCCACATTGTAGCCTGACTAAATTCGAATTTGCGGCAGAAAGTGCCATATGAGTAAAGCCCATTTGTTTAAGAATGAAAGATTATTTACCACTCCACCACAATCTTGATTGGTCGATTATATTTACCCAAAGTTTTAAATTTAAGAACAAAATCTAACTAATGACCTAAAAGGGGTTATTTGTATAAACTATCCCTTTATGGAACCTCGTGGCCCGTTAAATTTCGGGCCTCAAAATAAGCCCAAAAGTTCACCTGATAACAAAACAAACAATTAGCTGCTGCCGCTGTTTCTGTTAAGGGTTTACAGTTGTTTCTCTGTAGAAGAAGAAGAAGAAGAGGAGGGTTTTAGGGTTTTTGTTTATCAGAAAAAAATGGATAGGTACCAAAAAGTAGAGAAACCGAAGCCTGAATTACCCATTAACGAGAATGAGATCAGAATTACTTCACAGGGACTTGTAAGAAACTACATCAGCTATGCTACTAGTCTGCTTCAGGTATAACACTCACTTTTTTTTCGTAACTGGTAAAGTTGTTGTCATGTGACCAAAAGGTCTCGGGTTGAAGCTTTAGTGCACTGGACTGCTTCTTCTTTATTGTGGCAGTAGTTTTGACTGTGTTTTTGGTATAATTGTTATGCATGTATATGTAGGTTTCCATTGGTTGTTCACAGGGTCATTCCAGAAAGTGAAGCTGTTTACTTTTTTCAGCTGTTTTTTTGCTGCCCCGATGAATTGGTGTTGTTTGATTGATTGGATTGATGTTTTTTTTTGGCAATGGTTTGGGATAATTGTGGAATCATTTACAGACTCTGTTAAAATGTTCGGCTTTTTGGCCCTAGAGTTGTTATTTTTGGTTTGGATAATTGCATGCATCGTGTGCCTTTGTTGACAATGTAATATATGGATTGAGATTTTTATTCTTAAGCTGTGAAATAGTGTGGTCTATTTGTGTGCGATCACTGCTCTGTGTTTGTAGGATGCTGCTACTAAGTACTAACTATTCATAACTTTTGGAGTTCTCGTGGTCGTGCATGTTAAAGTAGTATATGTACCAAGTAGTTCCATTAAAACAGAGTCAATGTGCATATATCTTTTGCTGTCAATATGCAGGCTTATGTTTATTACTTTAACATGACAACAATCACTTGAGAGTATTCATGACCCGTGCCTAGAAGAATTAGTGATCATACCTGCATATTGTCTCTGTGATTGAAACTTTATTTTTATTGCTGCATTAATGCTTAGTGCAAGGAGGATTTCAAAAATTTGCTCGGGCACAGGAAACTGGTGGTTATAATGGTTCTTCATCACATTGTTGAAGTTACATCTTGATAGGACAGCAAGACAATTAGATTTCCCTGCAATTATTTATCCAAAACTTCTACACAGAGAATAATTTGGTGTTGTATATGTGGTCTGACAAGAATAAGTAAGATCCTAGCCTGAGGCTGTTTTGATGGTTCAATTTTTTGAAATGGAGTACCATAACGGAGAACTCAGTAGTAGCTGAGTTAAATAATTTTTCTTTTCAACTTATAATAGCTGGCAGTTGATTCCCTATGGTTCAGCAGATGAAAGGTGAAAATGAGAGTTTATGTAATTGTTTAGTGATATTCTTTGAAGATTCCAACTAGAGTACTTCTGGTCTCTTCTTGGCTCGGAGAATCTTTCTTGTGTGTTTCCTATATTCAATTGCTTTGTTGTTGCCTTACTTCAAGCAAGAAATACTTGTAGGCTTGTAACATTATGATCTCTTGATAATTCATTCCATCCCTAAAGTTGAGGTTGAAGCTGCATTGCAGATTATATCTTTCTCATTTTTTTGGTGGGAGGTCTGATGTAAACTGTAACCAGAAACTTTTCAGAAGTGGCTAATAGAAATTTTTATGACTATTGGCTATTCAGGAGAGGAGTGGGAAAGAGATCATTTTGAAAGCAATGGGTCAGGCAATAAGCAAGACTGTAGCTGTTGCAGAGATCATTAAGGTAGCTTGCCTGCTTCTTCTTCTTTTTTTCCAGTACATTTTCTATATTTACCATATTCAGATGTAATTCATTGTTCAGAGAAGAATTCCGCGTCTGCATCAAGATGCTGCTATCAGCTCAGTGAGCATCACAGATGTATGGGAACCTATTGAAGAAGGCCTTTTGCCGTAAGTTTGAAGTCTTGCTAGCTTTATCAAATTTGTTTGTTCCTAACTGCCTATCATGTGGGATAAGTCTTAAGGTTTACCTTTTATTCTACAATTGGGTGCAAATTGCATAGTTGTGGTTCTGATTCTTGTTAATGTTGGTTTTCTTTGTAAAAGTGTGGAGCAGACTCGGCATGTCTCAATGATTTCAATCACCTTGTCAACAACGGAACTGAACAAGGACTCTCCAGGGTAACCCTTTGCAGTATTCATTTTTATTAGGATGTTCTTTCAGACCTTAACATGCTTACTCGAGTGCAAATTTATCTTACTTTATTGAGTCGCGGTTTATTGTGATCATTCCTTTTATCTTTTCGAGTCTTCTGGCAGAAATTTCTCTTCTCTATGGTTTGCTTGATTTACAAAACATCTTATGTAAGTTCATGTTCATAGGTATCAAGCACCTTCTGAGATTCAGCAGACTAATTACTACAACAACAATAACAACAACTATGCCCCACGTTATAGTTACCAACCTCGACAGCAGCAACCACCACCTCGACAAGCACAAGCAGTTTACAATGCTGGTAATGAAGGTAATGACCTGCTAACTAACAGAATAATTATATAACAATGATTCATGTGAAATTTTGCTACATCCTCAAAAAATTACCATAACTTGATTTAGATTCATATGGCCGAGGGCGTGGTCGAGGCCGAGGGCGTGGTAGAGGTAGGGGACGTGGTTGGAACAGAGGTGGATATACAAATTACCAAGATGGATATGATAACTATCAAGGTATTCTTCCTTACCTCAAGTATTTTTTTTTTGGTTTGGAGGCTCCAACACTTACTGGCATTGATTTATATTATTTCATTTTGATAGAAAATGGTGGGTACTCAAACTGGGGGCGAGGTGGAGGCCGTGGTAGCTGGGGATATCGTGGTAAGCATGGATACCTCATTTGTTTTCTTCTCCACCTTACTAGCTTATATCATGTTATAAATGCATTTTTGGTTCTTAATATTTTTATGTTATTGTGTCAGACTCTGGATATGGAAGAGGCAGGGGTGGAGGTGGCAGAGGTTATGGTTATGGTCGTGGAAGTGGCCGGATGGGCAACCGTCCAAGGGGTGGAAATAACAACCAGGCTTAGTTGTTTGATTGGATCTCTAGTTTGCTATACCTTAAACGCTGCCTTGGCATAATGGTTTTCTTTTGTCCAATGTCTGTCTAAAAAAAGCATGAAATTATTATGGCTTGTTGCATCGACGGGTTGTCTTGTTTTCCAGCATCATTATATGTGGGCTAGGCATATATATCTCTAGTGAAAACCAAGTTCAAGTAGTATTTATGCAATTAGAACGTATTCTTTTGTTTATCTTAAAATGTCTAATCATTTCTTTATTTTTATTTCATGTTTTGGTACTCTCTTATGAATATTTAGCCCAGATGACAATTTCCTTAAAATCTTAAAAATATAATCCTCTATAGCATCCCAGATTCATTATTTGTTGACTGAAGAATGTCTCGAATAAGAATAGAAACAGAACCGGAGAAATTGAATTTCTGCTCGCGTCTATTGCATTGGAAAGCCTTCAGTTTTACTTGCCCTTAAATTCTTTGGCGTAGATGCAAATATACCTTATTGTTTCTGTCGGTGTTTGCTAAGAAATAGCAGTCAGAAGATATGATACAATACAAAGAAAGAGAGGAACCACATGCGTGAAAAACTCAACTTCCCTCACAAACGGAAGAGACCTATGCTCAACCCAGTTGTTGCACAACAGAGAAATACTACTTAGTTGGTTGATACTGTTTAGTAAATTATTCCAAGGCATAAACAAAAGACAGAAAGTAGAGCTATATGGACTATTTTCACCGGGTTGTTCAAATTTGAATCTTTCAAAAGTATACTTTACGTGAGCTCCCAAGGAGAAGCTTTCAGCATTAAGTCACTTCTCAGCATGACAAGCTATATAACTTCATCATACCTCCACAGCATAGAGCAAAACGTATCATTCAAAAAATAAAAAATAAAAATTGAATTACAAGGATCAGGCATTTTACTGCTAGAAGTATTAAGAATTATAGTTCAATAACCACCGTTATAATAAATGACCATCAATTAATGACAATTGAAGCCATGACATATCGAAAGAACTATGACCAGAATCAAGGCCAAAATGATGCCCAGGACTATAAGCTTTATCTTCATGTTCTGCAACCACATCTTCCTCCTCACTTTTGTTCCTTGTGTCTTGAAATCTTGTGCCTGCAATATAATAATACACTTTTAGAAACCCCAATAATGCTAGTTTAAATGCAAGCAAACGAGTTAAACAATAACACAAAGCAGATGACAAAAAGGGGAAAAGATACAACTTAAGGTGTGATAATGCAGCAATTCACAGGTTCCAATATTCCAACTGCAGGAGCAATTTAACTCATATACCAACAGTTAGCTACTAAAATTTAAGGAGAAGATCATAGCATGAGTTTTGACCTACGGACTTCACAGTGGTGTGGACCAAGTGATAATTAGCAAAACATACAAATGTAGAACAACAAACGCAAATTGTTGATCAACAGTGTATATCAAAAGTTACCACCTGATGCACCATTACCACATCAAATTCAGCAAGTAACAGGATATTTGTAGACCACTTCCAATTTGCTAAAACTAGCAAAGTAGCAGGCAATCAGATAAGTTCTATCAATTCTTTTTCAAAAAAGTATGCTAGCAGCTCTTATTCATATCACTGGCAATAAGAGCTTTGTCATCAACATTTCAAGGTAGGAATTCTTAGAAGCAGGGAATTGAATAGTCTTATCCACCAAAAGAGAGAGAATTTCACAGCATTCAAAAACCTGTGAACGAAGGTTCTCAGTTTTATCCACCAAAAGTTCAATTTTCTCCCCACGATCCAGGACCTGCAAGGCCACAATTCTCATTAACAAACTGCAATACAGTTTCTTGAACTCTCAATGTTTTCTAGTCCCACATCAGGATACCAAGTGTTTTAAAATAATACTATAGTACAGAGGGAATATGCTTACCTTCTCAATGTTTTCCATCATCACACCTTTAACTTCTGAAACCTGAGCCTTCACCTTTGCAAGCTTGTTGATTTCCTCTGGATGATCAACACAGTACTGCATCTGCTCCTTTATTTTGGGCCTGTAGTTATATCATGGACTTGAGATATCAACATTCATACTAAAAAACAACAGTAGTAGAGAATGAAAAGGGAAAATCCAAAATACCCAAACTCCTTGTTCAAGCTGTTAGCAACAGCTGTAGCAGCTTTGCCTCCACCATATTTCTTGGTAAAATCATCCTTAACTCTCTCCAGAAATGCAATTGGGACCTGTCTGCCAACAGACTCCACAGCTACAACACAGTATGCTGGTTGTACAAAATAAAGCCCATTAGCTTTACAAATGCCAAAACACAAACAACATGACAATGACACATCATATATCAGATTGCCAGATAGCAATCGTGATTTTAAGTACAGAGGTAAATGCACACTAGTATCCTAAGAAAATAAATACTTTACAAAGTTGTATCAAAATTGCTTCCTTATATCATCTTACAATAATAAGCATATCCAACATGATACTCAGATAGCTCAATTGCCAGATACAACAAGTGAAACAATAATCTGTCAAAATAGACTTATTTTTCATATACATTCCAATTCTAAAATGAGAAAATCCCCAGACTCTGTAGAAATACATACTATTTAGCCTCCATAAAAGTTGGTAATCCAACATGCTAAACTTAAGACGGCTGCGCAAAATTCACATTTAGCGTTTAATTTCATGGATCTCTCACAGGAAGACCACAAATAAGACAAGCAATCAAGCCTGGGTGTCAGCTCAAAATTAAAAAGGTTCTAAGCATCTATGATGAAACAAGTAAAATAATGTTATAAGTCCTGGTATTTCCAACAGAATGAATCAAAGATGCATTGTCATCCGCGGTGCTAAGCAAACGAAGAAACAACACCAAACTGACCGAATTACACAAAAAACGAATAAAGCAAACAAAGGCACAGACGATGATTGGAGATCTTCCCATACAAGTCCTTATCCTCTAGTTCTCTGAATAAACAAAATTCTCGTATATCCTTCTTTTGGAAATAGTTCACAAAATAAAAGAGATCTAAACCAAAAATTTGCTTCAATTCAAACTCAACGCCTGGGAATTGACCACTTATCAGTATGACTAAGATATAACACAGTCAACATCATAGCAGTAGCGATTCAGATGAAAATGGAACTGATCGATAAATTTGAACTGTCAGATCAAAGAAGCAGATAATCATAGATAACAGATCAGAAAAAAAACCAGTCGACTTACAGATCAGAACAAACACACAGAGGAAAAGCGAGAAAAGGAAAAAAAAAAAAAACTCACTGAAGCCGTCATCGACGAGGTAGTTAAAAGTATGTCCATCACAGTTATAGGTGAACTTGTTGTTGGAAGCAGGGAGTTTCTGAAGGCACTGCGATGCAATACTGGTGAAATTTCCAGTGAACTCAGTATACTCAGCGAGAATCACCGTTCCTCGCGCAACGAAGCTGTAGATCAACGATTGTTGCCCCATTTTTGCTCTCTCTTCTCACACTCGAGAAGAGACAAAAACCCTAGCTATTTCGAATTGCAGAGAACAAAATGAAAAAAATGAAACACCGAAAAAGAGTATGTGCGTATATTTATGCGTGAAAGTGTACAAACACAGAGAAACGATGAATTTTGTTTTCTTGGGAAGACCCCACCGAATACACTATAGAGAAAATTTCTAATTAATGTGATATAATTTAACTTGATATTATAAAATATAATAGATCGTTCTAATTTAAATGTGTATTCGATTTTTCAGACAAATAATATTCAACAAAAAAAAGTACAATTAAATCTTTTGTATCCCTATGCTTTCTTTATTTTCTTAATATAAATATTTAATGCGGATAAATTTTTAATCTTTTTACTTTGTGGGCTTAGTTGTTAAGCTACTAACATTTTGTACCATCGGAAATAACGTACGGGACCCTTCACTGATTTTTTTATTTGTCCGCATATTTTGAAACTGAAATTTCTATATTCATAAGTTGTGTACATATTTATATATAGACATTAATAATTATAGTTGTTAAAAGCCAATTGATTTTGACTTTGATTTAAATAAACAATGAAGTAAATGGAAAAAAAATTGAATTAAGTTTGTTCAACTGACTTGTTTACTATCTTTCATTTATTTCATTCTTTATTCCCATTCCTAAATTTTCTTAAGAACAAATTATTGTTGGCTTTGTCATGATCTTCTTCTACTTCTTTTTTAATTATTATTATTATGAGAGAACGGAAAATATTAAATTTTAAAAACTTTTTACATAATATTAACATGTACTCAAGTTTCCAAAATGTAGGAGAAATTTGATTTTATAGTCTGTTATAAAAATTTTTTTTTTACATAATATTAACATGTACTCTAATTAATGATTACTTTCACATGAGATCAGTAAAAAATAATATCGAGATTCTATATAAATAACATAAGATTTAAATTATAAGTAGACACGAGTGACTATTTCCTCTTTAACGTCGAAGCATTTAGTACATTAATATCAAATCTTTTTTGGTATATTACATGTTAATTTCAGAGTGGATGGGCACAAATAGAATTAGTTTTTTTTTTTAATTAAATAATTAGAATTAGTTGACTTTGAAATTTTTAACTATATTATTCTTATGAGTGTGCTGGAAATGTCATTCCAAGTATACAGTTAAAACCTATGTCAACTTAAAGCTCTACCACAAGTTCATATTATGTTACTATTACTATCTAGTTGAATTTCTATTTATGGTAAAATAAAAAATGGAAGTAAATTTTAGATCGATATTTGAATTGAGATTGAATAGTGAACTTGCTCTTGGTCGGCCTTCCCTAAAAGGGTCACCGGGTTGATAAGGTTCTTTTTTTGAGACGAAATCTATTTGTTATTTAATGACAAGACGTGAGATTGATGTCGACTTATAGGGAAAAAGTGTGAATTGAAGTAGCAACTTAATGGATCCCAACTAGCTACTAGAACCAAAAAAAGTGCCTTCATTTTAAAGCCATTTTAGATCTACTAAATATGAATGTTTGATATGTGATAACGATGGCCTAGCTAACAGGTCAGTACCTACCAGCAACAACTGGTCCAGAACATCTTTTTCAACGTGAGATCCAATGTTGGATGGTACAAAACTGTGTGGAAATAAGAAATAATATTAATAATAATATTAATAACAAGGAAATGAATACTCCAAGTCTTCAACTATGAGATAGAATAAAAAAAAAGACAATTCTTTCTCTTGATAACATGGTGGAGCTAGAGCCAGCTTCTGCGCTACGAATGCATCACTAGTACAAGTACAGGTGGAGCTCGAGCCAGCTTCCGCACCAGGGGAGCATGCATGTTTCTCTAGTATGAGTACCAAGTGACTCTATCCGCCATCAAAAAAGATGTTCATTGTGATGTCTCTCTTCATTCATTATCCAACTCATTCCCAGATGGTAGCTCAAATCTGTTCTTGTTGCTTTCATTAGGTGTCATATCATCCTCAGCATCATCCATGGTGGATTCCTTTTTGAAATAATCTACCTTGAAGTCATAATCACCATCCATCATATCACTGGTAGTAGAGGCTTTGTCTTTCTTCCTCCTTTTCTTCTCAGCTTTTCTAAGTTTGGTATTTAGCATGCCTTCCTCGGTATATAACTTCTCATTTTGTCTGCTGCTAGCACTCTTGCCACTTGTCCGGCCTGCATCATCTTCTCCAGCATCCATTGCCACATCTCCGTCATTATTAACAAGGTTGTCCATTGCATTATTACTCTGAGTCACCGGTTGCTCCAAATTGTCCTGCAGTTAAAAAAGAACACTTTGTCGATAGATGCCACTACTTGTTCAGACATGGGAGATGTAAAGGATAACATTGCAAATTCAAGAGTACATGTTCTGTTTTCTTTTTCTTATAGGTGCTCTTATGCTGAAAAACTTTTCCAAACAGAAATAACTTCTGATCAGAGAGCTAAGTTCTTAAAAACAAAAACCTGCAAAATAATCATCCATAAAAAAAGAAGCTTCATAAACTCTACTTGTGCTTCTTCAACTCTAAATTTCGCAACTACTAATGTATTTCATTTTGTGAATGTGTATGGTCAGGAATCAGCAATGATTCAGTACTATTTGTACATAATGCACTGATAGAAACATTTCAATTCGCAGAGAAAGTGAAGAGCAGTTACAGAACTTCAAGGAAAATGTCGGAAGGGACTGATCAGAAAAATAAGAAAGTCTAAAAGCGAATCACTTACCTCTAGCATGGTCTCGTCAAAGTTAACGGGGCGATTTGACGGAACTTCAACTGGGAGAAAATCATCGACTGATTTGAGGCTTCCAATAATTGAGGATTCACTTCCATAAACTTCATCAACATTGAATTCTTTTCCAAGTTCTGAAACTATCTTTACCTCTGAATGCTCTCCCTCATTCCTAGACGGGGGCATGGTGTAGTATGGTATTTTCCCTGAGATATGTCAAACAGATATCATTACTAGCATGAACATAGAAAAACTCGTCTTTTTCAAATTCAACTAGATTCTCGAAGAAACTTAACAGATACCACACATACCCTCGTTCCAGTCATGCAGAACAATCCTTGCAGCAGCATCAGTGTCAACAATTCCACCCTTTTTAAGCCTACCCCTAACAGTAGCAACTTTCTGAAGGAAGTCATCGACTGAATCAAAGCCAGGAACCTTGTATATAGTTACTAACATGCTGGACGGACACAGTTTGAGTATCTCCTTTACTGCACAACCCACAATACAAGCACAGTCAGCCACATCAATCTACCATTTAAATAGCACACAAGAGTAATGCAAAAGATGCTAACCAAATCTACTTACCAGGACCAACTGGGTCATCTAACTTCTCTATCCTCTTGCAATTTCGAAGAGCAATAGCTGCATCATTCTCTGTTGATGACCTAAGCATCACAATCCCAGGGCAGTCCAACAACTTTACATTTTTATCTAACTGGACTTCTTGCATGGATCTTGTTAACCCAGGTGTAGCACCAACATTGACTACGTGAGATCTCTTCAAGCTATTAATAAGGCTACTTTTACCAACATTTGGCAGACCAATCACACCGACAGTGATTGATTTTTTGATCTGCAACAAGTAACTTAGGATTAGCATGGTACCAGCATAACTAAAGCAAGAAATGCAATAAAATGACATCAACATTGACAAAAAACAGGTAGGTTAATTCATTGCCCATACACCAAAGTCCTCTGGAGTACACTAAATTTTCTTATGTTATTTTCACCCGTCCTTTTTCCCCAGACACCCAAAACGCCAAGAAATTTATGGATAAAAAGAATGGCATCCCTATAATGGGAAAAAATAACTCTCAAGTATCATTGGGAAGAGTTAATACAGCTGTTAGATGGTGGTACCTAACTAGGTGAATCTACAGGTGGTTCACACCATGGGGATCTTCGATGTTGAAAAGCTATGGAAACTGCACATGAGATAGTAACCTAGAAGCAAATTACTGTGAAGGGGAGAATGGAGAGACAGTTGAAGAGTTGAAGCATTTCTTTTGGATTTAAAAGTCTACCCATCTTTATCTACTGGAATCCCGGAGCATATGAAAATCAATCAATCAGCTATGCTTCAATTCCAAATAAGTTGGGTCAACTATATAAACCTCTGTATCCAATTTTCCCTATTTGGGGCCTAATGCATTCGAATGCTGCTACAACTGTTTGTTAAGAAAAAATAGGGTTATCTACATCTCATACTTATTCCTACATCGACATACAAGTTGTTGCAAGCTCCAACTTAACGTAAGTGTACAACACCAACAATATGAATACCACCAATCTAAGTTGGGCATAGCTGGTCTTATTTCCATCTATAAATGGGGGTTGTGTTAGGTTGACAATCGAAGTAAAATAAGTCTTTAATATCATGAATCCTCTAGAGTGGAATTGAACGAACTTGAATGACACTGAAAACCAGATCAGAATCAATGAGTTTGCGCATGCAACCAAATATGAAGCATGATAAGACACTTCGTGCACAAAACATAGCAGTTGAAGTTCCAATGCTTATTCCAGAACTGAGAAGCAAGATAAATAGGTGAGAACCCAATAAAGAAACTGATCCTAGAAGTACCTCATGACTTCGGGAATAATTCTTAAGCAATTTTATCAGATTCTCAGCTCCAAGACAATCACTTGTCTGCAAAAGATTTGTAGTCTTTCCAGCCTTTGAAGAGGACTTCCAGCCCAAGTTTGACTTCTGTTCTTGGGTGCTACACTTGAAAGCAACTGCTGGTAATTCCTCTCGCAGATACTTTAGCCACTTTTCAGCGGCTTCCCGAGGAACAAGATCTAAATACAAAGTCAAAAAGTAAATAATGGCATTCCTATGAACACCTAAAGAGCAAGGCGTCAAACTTTCATATAAGAGTGTATAAATTAGCAGTTTGGATGTCTTAGTGACCTATATCAAAAAGAAGCAGAGATACATATTATATAGATATTTTTTTTAATCAAGATAAAGGAGGGTGCAAAAAAGATGCTGTTTATAAAAATAAAAACACAATACAGATTTATCCACACATATACTTTATCACGAAAAAACAAGTCCACTTCTTTTGTGCTCTCTATAACACCTTCACTCATTCTGATCAAATAAGAACTCCACCTGATAATTTTTTATTTGAAACAGCACATACATGTGGATATTAGAAAATGATATACATGATAATATTAATAAATAAAATGAGGAAGGGGATACCAATTTTATTGAGGAGCAACACAAGATGCTTTCCAGGTCCTGATCTCATCACCATCTTTTCCATGTCAAGACAGCGTGTACCAAGAGGATCTCGAGCATCAAGCACTTCTAAAATGACATCAGAAGCGTCAATGACTTTGACTAACTCCTTGTAGAAAGCTCTTTCCGAGTTCTCTGCATGGATAAGCAAGTGTTAAAGACCAAGGAGAGAAAAAGAGATAAGAAGCAAAACCACTACCATTTCCTCCCACAACCACCCATGACAAAAACAAAGAACATAATATGACATACCACGGATTTTAACAAAATTAGTTGAATCATTGTTTCCCTTGCCCTCCATAAAATTCTGTTCTCCGGAAGCCATGTCTGCAAGTTTATTCACGTCATCATCCTCGACCAGCCCTAGCTTTCTTTTCTTAGCCTGAAAACCAATGTTATGGTAGTTAAACAACAGCCCAAATACCACAAGGAAAAAAACTGTGGAACAACAGAACTGTAACATGCAAGAGAACCTATCCACTGAAAGAGACCATTTTTCCACACTGTAAGTTGGGTTGGGTCTCAAACCCACCACTTCTAGGATAGTGTTCCAATGGATTAAAACATCCTTAAATCAATTTATTCTTTCCAGATAACCAGTGAACAATAATGAATTATACAATCATGCTATTATTTCCATAACGACAATCCAACATTTCAATTGAAGCCAGACGAATCAACAAGCATCTCATGAAACAATCAAACCTAGCAAAAGATCACTTTTTTATGATAGCCAAGTCAATATAGACCCCATTACAGTGCCTATAAACTTCCATGTACAATATATCTGGTCAAGCAAAGCATCAAAAACGTCTTACAACAATAACACCGATTATACTTAAACTAGTTTTGTTTAACAATATGCATTCTGCTCAATTTGGAATGCAATAAAAACAAATTACCCTCTCTTTTCGGGCAGCTTTCTTCTGCTCCAATTCCTCAAGAGCACGAGCACGACGAGCCTCGAGGGCCTTAAGCTCTTGTTCCTTGAAGGGCCAATCATTGGGGATTCCTGGGTCCTTCTCCACCTTAGTCTTTTTGTTAATACCCAACTTTTTGGCCTCCTTTGCCTTTTTCTTGTGATGCTCTTTTACCTTCCTTATAATCTTGTGCTTCTGCTTCAATGATACCCTCTTGCTCTTACTCTCTGCAACAGCCCAAAAAAATTAATACAAAAAATAAAATCTAAATCTAACATTAATAGAATAGAGTAGTAATTGCTTACTCTTGCTTTTCTTCACCATTTTTGTTTGCTGGGAAAGAGCTTTAGGGTTTCAGAGAAAGAAATGCACAATTGATTTTAGGGTTTAGGGTTTTGGAAGAAGAAGTAACCAAAGCGGGTAAAATAGGGAATGGATAAGTTTACATATATAGCCTATTCTAGAACCCTATTTAAGGACTAGCACCAAGTTTTATAAACTTGTGCGCTTCTTCAAGGGTATATTCGTCATTCAATTTTAGGATTGCGCTTCTTCCCAATTTACCACATTAGCAGCTTGCTGTAGCTATTTCTTCAGCTTTAATAACGATTTCTTCTTCCTAAATTTCTGATTTTCTTCTTCCAATTTGAGATTAGTCGCTCTTTTTGGTGGAGCTTACTGAAGATTTTTGTTGGAATTTATAATTTGTGAGTTGTCTTTTTCTCTCTCTGTTCGATTCGATATTACGGATTTAATTTCTATTTGAAATTTTCGTTTCTACTGGGTAGGAAGTCATAAAAAAGATTGAACAAGTCCTTCGGGATGGCTCAGTTGGTTTGGAGGGTGGTTATCCACACGGATGACCCGGGATCGATCCCCTCAATGCCTTCTGAGTCGAGCCTGTCGCATAGAGCTTGCCTAGTGCGGTTTACATCTCCTGTGTGGTTTGCAGGCTATTACACAGTGGGGTTTACCCAGTGCGCACAAAGTGCTCACCCAAAAGGCAGAGGTTGTAGCGGCTACGGTTATCCTGGGGTTCCAAAAAAAAATAAAAATCGAACCCCTAAACTTCAGCTCTTAGATTTGCGTATGTGAAAATTTAAATATAAGATCATCAGCTCTATGTCGCGCTGCTCTTAATGAACATAAATTTATATTTCCGTATGATAATATATTATATTGACACTGTTGGGAACAAGTGCTGTGTTTTTGTGCATACCCAGGTGGAATTGATATCAAATACTCTAATACATTACTGCTTGTTCTGGAAAACATACTAACATATGTTAGTTTATAAGCTTTGTTATTCCTCATCTAGCTTTGGATATATAGTTTATCTCCTCCTTGGGTTTTCAAGTGTTTGACTATTACTTGTATCCATTAGCAACATAAAGCAATTGAATGATACAAGGCTAAATAAAGAAAATGAAACCCACTGAATGTTTAGCTTCTCCAGTCCTAATTCCTTGTTGTTAATTGATCTCATGTGCATTTACTTTTGGTTTACTGTTTTCGGTGTCTAGTACTCCCTCCGTCCACTTTTAATTGTCAAGTCAATTTGATTAATTTTCAAAGTTAAATTAGATTGCATTAATTCGATATTTTAAACAACATTCAAAAACTATATGAAAAGTAGTATAAATTGCAATTTATTTGCATATCAAGATTGTCAAAATTCTTATCGTTTGACTCTAAAAAAGGAAACCATGAGAGTGGACGCAGGGAGAGTAATATATAGCATGGTTTGCTCAAGTCTGTGTCATTTTTATGCCTAAAATTTTGTTGAACATGTCTCAAGCTCTCTTTTGGTTTTTTTTTGTTTCTCTGTTGCTTTTGTCAAAAATGTTCCCATGTCTCTATTCCTATTCTAACACATGCTTTGCAAATATGCTAGTCTGTGGATACATAAGTTATTCTAAATACTTTACATCACCTTCAAAATGTGCTTGGCTTTTGGTATACATGCTCTATAGCATGGATGAGAAATTCATTTTTTAACTTGGTCAACAACTAATACTTATGTGATTGAAAAAATTGCTTTATGATTGTCTGGTTTGGTTTATATATGTTTTGTTTTTTCCCTTTTAAAGACTCAAACTGAACCATGTTCACCCCAACAAGTATTTATCCTACTGGTTAAGCAACAAAAGATTTATGGTGTGACTACTGTTTTTTTATTCTTCGGGTAATACTGTATTAGTCTTTTTTATGGGCCATGATACAGGGTTTGATTTAATGGCCTCCAGAGGGCGGGGTCGGGGGCGTGGTGGATATGGTGGCCATCGGCTGGCTAAGCAAGTCTCATTTGAACTTTTCCCTGTAAGTGAAATCCTTTGGTTCGTTAATGTTATATTCTTCACACGAATTATGATACAATATATGTTTCTGGATGGGTAACATTATTTAATGAGCTTGGTTGCAAGTTTGTATGTGGGACGAGGGTTGTGATAGGTCCACTGTTAGATAAAATAATTGAACTATAATGAAGCATCTGTATACCACATAAATAAAGCTGTATGAATCATATATTGGACACAATTAATTTGAAATTGACGCATAGTTGATTAATATATTGATTTTGGGAAATGGGTGAATTTTTCCAACTTTTGAAACTGTAAAAACGTGTGCTTATGTAAGAGATTAATTTTTTTGTTAAGGGATAGGAATAGTGGCTTCCGAAAGGATGATTTTCTGTTTTTTGGTGTTATACAATATATTCTATATTCAAGTGAAAACATTTGATATAAGCCCTGATTAATGTGTCTTATCACTTGTGTTACTGGAGGTTGAGATCATGTCCACTGTTAGTTTAGTTGATTTAACCTGGCTCATAGTTTTTTGGTAGATATAATCCGAGCTGATTAATGTCCGCAATCATTAGAAACCTGTCGGCTGAGATCAACTATTGAACTTGATATAGATAGATCTCTTACTACTTAAGGTTGAAAATGTTTTGAGCTTAATGTGGTTGGCTGGGTTGCAGATAACACAAAGCTTTCTACCATTTGCAGGAAGTTGAGAACTTGGGTAATGCAGCTGGTGTCACGGAAAGGATATCTTTGGCAATTTGGCAGGCAAATTTACAGAAGTTTTGGAACTCCTCTCCTTTCTATTTGGCAGATGAATGTGATGTTTTGAAGAGTAAGAATTCAAATTCTTGAAACTTGTACTACTATTTTTGAGGAAATGTCATACCACTTGTTTAGCAATGGATAAAGCCACTTATTAAGCTATCTATACATGATTGTCACTATCGTTTTGTCACAACCCAAACCTGGCGGGCCATGACTAGCCTGGCGTCTGCAGAGCGAACTCTTAAGCTCTTAGCCCTGTATTTCTACCTTATCTGATACTCGTATTTTATGCATGCTGCTATACTAGCAGATTGTCATTTCAAGGAGTCATCATGGACTCTTCTTTCAGAGGATTTGTTTTTTCTTTTTGAAGATTCTTTTCGTACATTTTTTCCTCCTGAGAATTTGTGATGGTTTACAATGCAAATTAGGGAAGCTACATAATTCTGAAAGGAAAAAACACGAGGCTCAGGTGGTTGGTTCATTTCGACTACAGTTTGGAAAACATTTTCTGTTAGAATGGTCAATCCTTATGCAGTCTTTGAAAATTAATCATTCTCCTTGTGCATTATCTGATAATTAAATTGCTATGATTATGGATTATTTGATGCTCTGGTTTATGTCCACACTGCATAGTATCAGATTTCCGATCTTCTATAGCTGGAATACCCCTCTGCATGATTTGACATTTAATGTCTTGTTATTCTATGTCTGACGTTCGGAACTTCAGATTACTTCATTAATTACGTGTTACTTTGTATGAGTCTTCGCTAGTTTTAGATTTCTGATCTTCTGTACATCACATATTATGTTTCTAGAAACGAAAGGAATGGATATAGAAAGGTTGTCGGATAGGAAGTCGGAGAGCGCCAAGCCAAAGCCACCATTGAAGGACTTCATAAGAATGGGTTCTGACTATGTTCCTGCAGAACTAGCTGAAGGTTTTGTATCCTTAATTCTTAAATTCTTTGACATGTTGCTTATTCAGATCTCTTGAACCTATAATGTTTGCTTACTTAGATGCTTTTATGATTATAAATATTATAGGTGGAAGGAAGATGGGAGATAACACAAAAGTAATGCGTTGGACCCCAGAGTTAGGTAAAAGTACCATGATCTGATTTTCCTTTCTATTTCATACAACAACAACTATGCCTCAATCTTAATGGTTAGGATAATTGCCTTCCTTTCTCTTTCAAATATGGAAATTTCATAGATCTTCACTGTCGGCTGTCGAGTTGCAAATCATGTTCTCTGAACATACCATGCATAAAATCTTTACAGTTTGGTTTGTCAATAAAGTTATTTACCTTTCAAAAAAAATGAAGTTTTTACACTTTGGTAATAGAAGTACTGATTTATAGCAAAGCTCTTTGAATAAACCTGCATCAGAACCTCTAGCAAAGCATCATGAGTACATTGCCTGGCAGACATTGGCTTTGTACCACATGTACTTGGAGACTCCCAAATAATGATCATTTGCAACTACATACCTGAACATCCCATGCAAGCATATGGCGTAATTGCTTCAAGTTGAGTGTATCAATCCATTGATCAGTGGTAGAGCTCTTTAAAGACACCAAGCTGGGTTTGGAACCTTGTTTTAACTTATGTGATATGCACAAGCGTGCGCCTTTGTCAACTTCAGTAGACACAATGTACTTGATCAGTTTAGATGCCAAGAAAAAGAAATGCAGATGCTTTTCTCTCGTTTGCCTTCTGTTTGTTGTAATTTGTCGAGCTCATGAAATTGTTTTTTGGTGACAGACATGCGAAAATTGGATCTCTTGGAAAAACTTGATCAAAAGTCTAAGGTTTTACCTTTGTCCATATAAAAAATGTTTCCTTTGAGGTGTTTTAGCAAAAAAGTTGACTTGTCTACTGTAATGTTTATCTTTTGAGTGTTATGTTTCTTTTCACTGCAATTGCATAGGGCGATGATGAAAAGAAAAAAGATGGTGAAGACGAGGACGAAGATCCAGAGGAGAAGGTTGGAGAGGAAGAAGAAGAATTTAGCGATGACGGAGATTACAATCAGGTATGTGGGAAAACCGTGTGCTTCCCTAACTTGACAGACATATTAAGGAACTTGAAATCAGAATGCTTTGTGTTCCTCTAGATTGAATTATTCTTGCATTGCTTGTCAATTGTTTGTCTATTGAAACTCTTGAACAATTATACAGAATCTTTATGATTACGATGACGATGAAGACGACTACAACATGAATGAAGATAATAATGGTATGATCCAATTTGCAGTTTCTTTTCTTCTTTTATTTGATGCAGCAGTATTTGTTACTTCTTATTGCTCTCGTTTGCAGATGATGCCATGTATTGAAGGTTGCTTGGTGGAGTGGTGTTTGCTATGGAATTCTTAATTACTGTGACTGGTGTCCCGTAGAATTAGTCGAGGTGCACGAAAGCTGGCCCGGATACTGCCCTTGTAAATTAACAACTATTTAATTTAAGACAATCAAGAAAGCATCTATTGTGGGTCACAGCTTTTTCTGCTTTTTTTGGCAGCATACCCTCGTGTCTCATCTCCTATAGTTAGGAGCATTTGAACAAGTATTTTCATCGTGAAACATAAATTTACGTTTTAACATAATTAAAGTTATAATAAATGATAAAAATAGTTTGACTATATATATCTTTGATATTTCACTAATTGTATATACTATGTTGAGCTATAAACGTGTCGAGCACTTTTCCATATATGTACTAAAGAAAACGCTCTTTCAAAAATACCAGTTCATGTAATTTTGACTATACATTTATTTTTTGTTTTTTGTTTTTTAAATTTCCCTTAAGTTGGTTAGCATTAACAGTAGAAGAATTCTTATCTTTTTAAGTTATTTGCGTTTAAGTTAATACTCTAATATATTAACAAATGTAATTACCATCGACATTGCTTATAAAAAATTCTTTCTCTCACACACATCTCTACCAAACATTCCTCCAAATCCTCAAATCCATTAAAATCTCCATTTTCTACGGATAATTTCATAAAGAAAAAAAAAGAACATGCTTCCATCACCTATCCTTTCTCTGTCTCCACCTAAACAAAAATGGCTCATTTAGAAAAACAAAAAAAAACAATTTATTCAAATTTTAATTAATTAGCCAGACAGATTATTCCTAATTATATACATATATTTATAGAGACCATTTTCCATTAATTGCATTCTTGGGTCTCTGCATTTTCATAAACAAGACCCGTATTTTCTTAAGTCTTTTATAGCAAACAACCTTTTTGTCTTCAACATATTATTTTTTGTAATAGAAAAACAAAAAAAATAGGATCAAGATTGGAGAATTTGGTTGTTTTTTTTGTTGTTCATTTTTTAGAATAAAAGACATGAATTGTTTTTCATGTTTTTCGTTTAATGAGAATAAAACATCTAATAATAATAATAAAAAGAAAAGAAAAGAAACATCAACTTCTGTTCATCCTCATAGAGAAAATCTATCGCCAGAACAAGCACAGCCTTTTTCTAAGACAAAGACGCAGCATAAGCCACATTCTCAACCACCGCAACGAACACATCCAGGTACAAATTCAGGATTTAAATTTGATTGTTCAATCTATATTATACGTTTATGTTAGCTTTTTTTCGTCTATGTTCTTATCAACAAGTCATTAATAATTTCGAAATTATGGGTTCAAAATTTAATAGTAATGTTTATTGAAAATTCAAAGTTTAAATTCTATGTAGGTGTGTTTTCATCGAAACCAACCACTTTGTTTCGATCCAAATTTCAAGCTATATGTTCTTTATCACTTTTTTTTCCCTTTCATCTATGTTATTGGTTGGTACCAACCTATTGTAATTTGAAATTTATGTATTCAAAATTTAATATTTATTGAAATTCATGTTTAAATTTGATTGTTCAATCTATCTAATTAGAGCTATATATAAAAAATATTGAGTTGCTAAATTCATCTTATCACCTTTTTTTCATCTATGTTTTTCATCATTTGACTCGTGGTAAAAGTATTGGGTTCAGCTGAATTTATGGGATCGCAATTTGCATTGCATGATCAATCAACTGTGCCTTAATTTCAAACTAATTGTGTGTTTACATAAATCTTTTTTCTTGTAATAAATAAATATTTATAATTTTCAGAGAATATAATAAGCCAAACGGTTGGTAATTATAAGAAGGATGAAGAAAACAAGAATATTGCAGCTCAAACTTTCACTTTTAGAGAACTTGCAACTGCTACAAAGAATTTCCGCCAAGAATGTTTAATAGGTGAAGGTGGATTTGGAAGAGTTTACAAAGGTCACCTTGATAGAACTGGCCAGGTAATTCTAATTTTTTTTGACACACAATAGAAAAATAGTCACCGTCCTGAAGTTTCAAATTTCGTGATATTATCATCATGGAATTTTACCTATAGAATTTAAAACTCCATGACAATGACGATTTTTCAGTATTTACATTAACATGGCTAACTACAGACTAGCTCGCACTATTACTACCACAGGACGGTTTGGATTGAACTTGAACGAGACAAAATTAACTGAATTAATAAATAATTAAGTCATTGTTTGAAATGGGTTGAATTAAGATAGTTTTTTTTTTCATTATTACTAAAATGGAAATGAATCAGGTAGCCGATCAACTGAGTTATTATTAAGATTTCTTGAATCAAGCTAAATAATGAGTCATAATCCAATCGTCCAATCTTACCAATTTCTAGTTTTATTGTTTTTTCTTTTCATAATTTGTTTAGTTACCTACCAGAACATATGTAACTTTGTTTTTTCTTTATTATAGTTATATATAACATATCTAACAAAAAAAAAAAGTTATATAAATATATTTTTTGAAAATGTCATATACTTGACCCTAAATCAGACCAATTTTTAGATGAGATGAATTTGAGCGGTGTAAGACAGATTGAGTTAATAAATGAAACATATTCTTTCAGAGTTAATTTTGCTACCCCTAATATGTATAAATAATTTACTATCCTATCTTAAAAGTCAAAATTATAAATTTAAAATCTTGAATTCATCAACCATTTGTCCTTGAAATTGTACACTATGATTTTTGTTTTTCAGGTTATAGCAGTGAAACAGCTTGACCGTAATGGATTACAAGGAAATAGAGAATTTCTTGTAGAGGTGTTGATGTTGAGCCTTCTTCACCACAATAATCTTGTTAACCTCATTGGTTATTGTGCTGATGGAGAACAAAGACTTCTAGTTTATGAGTATATGCAACAGGGAGCCCTTGAGGATCATCTTTTTGGTACGTATGAGTTTAAGTTTTATGTACTCGTAAAAAATATTTATACAGTCAGATCACTTGTAAAGTAATAATAACATAGGAAGAAATCGGAATTCAACATAGTATTATATAAAAATCTATTTTTTCACCTCATATATAAAATGTAAATTTTAGATTCAGAACAACTACTGCCTTAGCAATACAATAGAGCAAGATACCCACCACCTCTGACTAAAAATATAGTATATATTTTTTTTATCTGTAATTGCATTTTCATCAACATGTCAAAATTATTTTTTATGTATTTATACATTATTAGAAATAAAAAAAAAATTCATTTGGAAATTTGTGTTATAAAATATAATTTTTTTCCAATCATTTTCCGCCGAACTAGTTCATAAGGAAAATGTGTGGTGTGATACAGATTCTCACTAAAATAATGAGAAATTACCTAATTTTCTGTATGTAAACATTACTATTTTTTATTTTCTCACCGACCCAATTAAAATATTTATGGGAATAGCTATTGAACATTCTTTTTGATTGTGACACTACAAGTTGGATCCCGTTTGCATTACTTCTTTATATTTTGACTCCTCTCTATCTATCTATGCATGAAATTATCTTATATTAAACTAACCAATGTTTGAATTATTATTTTTTAGATGTTTCAGCAGATAGAAGTCCATTAGATTGGTTTACAAGGATGAAAATAGCATCAAATGCAGCAAAGGGTCTAGAATATTTACATCATAAAGCAAATCCACCAGTCATATACAGAGACTTGAAATCCTCAAATATTTTATTGGATAAAGAATACAATGCTAAATTATCAGATTTTGGATTAGCAAAACTTGGACCAATGGGAGATAATTCCCATGTTTCTTCCAGAGTTATGGGAACTTATGGTTATTGTGCTCCAGAATATCAAAGAACAGGACAACTTTCTGTTAAATCAGATGTTTATAGCTTTGGTGTTGTTTTATTGGAGCTAATTACTGGAAAAAGAGCTGTTGATCCTACAAAAAATGGACATGAACAGATTTTAGTTGCTTGGGTAAGTCAAACATTTTCCCTCCTACTCTATTTTTCTAATTTTCATGATTAGCATTAGTCAGTAGCAAAATCAGGATTTTATGAAAATATTAGGATGTTACATTCGAAACTTGGATGTGTGGTATATCACAAATTTCTGAATCCCCTTTTATATCTTGGTTGATGCAAACGGGATTCAACATTTTATATATAACCAAAAAACAATCATGTTTACGCTAGTTGCACAGTATAATTTTTTCTTAAAAAGGGGATTCAACTAAACTCCTTTTACTCTACATAGCTAATATATTACTACATGTATGTGCAAAAAATAAGTAAAAAAAGACATACATACTTTAAGTATCAATTAGAGAGAGTTGGTCAAATGATAAACACTCCAGAAGGGTGAGAGTTCCCGAAAAAAATATATTTAAAAACCTAATTATTGTTATTATATATAGAAATGTGGTATTGTTAGTAAACATGATAATAATCCATAATAGTGAATTACTATTGTAATCGAATTTAACTTATATACACTTATGTTATCGATATACTTTAATAATTATCTTATACTTCCATAAATATATTTTTTATATCGTCAGCGTATAAAACTTAAATTTGTTACTATTTCTTTTTCCAGGCGGAACCAATTTTCAAAGACACAAGTAGATATTCAGAACTGGCAGATCCATTATTTAAAGATGATATTCCAAAAAGAAGTTTTAATCAAGCGGTTGCGATTGCTGCCATGTGTCTACAAGAAGATCCAACTGTTCGTCCATCGATCAGTGACGTGGTCACTGCTCTCACTTTCCTTTGGGCCGAATCGGGTAAGGAATTCGGGTCACCAGTTTCTCCGGTTTCTCCTTCGTTGCCCGTTTCATCGTCTGATAATGAAGAAAGTCATGAAGAAAATAAAATTACAGAACGAGAGAGAGCGGTTGCAGAAGCCATTGAATGGGGTTCGAACTCAAGAACCCAAAATGAAAGATTACCATAATTTTCACGTATGTAAAATTTTGCGCAAATTAAAACAATGTTGTCGATTTAATATCATAATTATTCGACTTGTAATTGTAAGTGACTTTGAGTCTGAGACTATGTAGAGTGGTCTTAAAGACTTTATTAATTACTTCATATCTCAAAATTAATATTTATTTTCTACTTTATTATTAGATCTCAAGCTCTCATATTAGTCCCTCCGCTTTTAATGTATGTGGCGGTGTTTGACTGAAAATAAAATTTTAGGAAGAAAAAAACTTTTTAAATTATTTGGTTTAAAACTAGTCAAAGATGTATATTTGTATGTTAATGAAAAATTTGAAGTTAAAATATTTCTATATAAGAACATATGACATTCTTCATGTGTTCAAGTTGATATTGACCTCAGCTCAGCTCTGAGCAACATTTTTTATGTGTTCAAGATAAGTTTCTATACATAACATTATAATAAAAAAAACAAAAACAAAATAAAATAGTATTTGTAGAAGCTTGATCGATACATTGATATCTTAATATGATTTACTTGAGTCAAGCTCGATCTACTTTTACAAAATAGTGGTACAATAGCATACACACCATCCTTACCACTCTATTATATATGGTCCGGCAATCGAGTTGCTTCTTAGTCTTCTAAAAATTGTGTAATCGAACTTTATTATTGTTAAACTAATACAATAACAAGATCAAAGAAAACAAAATAGTACTATATTAAAAGTAGCATTTCATTATTTCTTAAAATTAATATTTATTTTCCTTACCTTTTTTATAGTTCATAATACTCATTTGTCAAAAATCAAATAGAGATAAATATATAGATACTAATTTAAATTTGAAGTCAAATAATTACGTACTTAAAAAAGTTAAACTAAGATGCGTGCACTTAACCTCATAAAAAATTTAATTGTTTTAGTTTTAGGATAAAGATAAATAGTTATTTAAATTACATTAATCAATTTTATTTTTTTCCATTTTACTCTCTCCATTTTATTCGATTATTTTTCTCTCGAAATTCAAGCTATAAAATGTATTTTTTTTCATATGCTAACATGATAAGAATTGCAACTTAGTGGGAAGGATTATTTATGAACAAACATTATAA